>JAPVCB010000028.1:551184-732111 GCA_029606185.1 Paecilomyces formosus
TTAGGGCAGCGCATTCTCACCTGACAGCGTGTCACGCGTTTGGCTTTGGTGTCGCTAACAATTAACCTCCGACGGAGAAAGCCGAGAACGCAAACTGCGATCGATCGGGGCGCATAGCTCAATTGAACTACGACTTATAGCCTGGGTTGGTCAAAATTCTCATATTGGGAGAAAATGTTCTCTGGCTAACTTTTGTTGAAAAATCGACTACTACTCTGTGCCTTGCGCGACCTTCCAGAGCAACCGCAGTCCGACCCGTCCGCTTCACGTTGAGAGCTATCTAGGAGCTACGGCTACGATTGCGATCTCAGTGTTTGATAGCCTCGCCTCTGAAAGAGATTCACTCTCTTGGGATCCTTCCGTTGGCATAACACACTTCGCGAACCCTCCACACTACGAGCTCCACTTTCTACATATCTTGCGACTGGGCGCTTCTCACCTACCTTCGCACCTGCATGTGTTCTTCACAAAAGGCATAGAATAAGTCATATCTGCCAGGGTTATGGGTGTTGCCGGGAAGAAAAGAAAGCTCGCCGATGCGAGGATTAAAGATGAAGATGGAGACGAGACAATGCACGATGCAGACGACGGGGAGGCACCAGGAGCTTCTTCTCCTTCCCCGAGATGCTCAGGCGGGCGAAAGGGAGCGGATACCTTTACAATGGATGTCGATGAAGGAAACGAGGATAACCAAGAATCAGTAACACCGACAAGATCGACTCGTCGACGATCTGCAGGTCGAAAGGCCGCTCAGCAAATCGAAGAACAAACAGGCAATGAGAGTGAAGAAGCAACGCCACCAAAGAGCAACACTCGTTCGAGCACCCGGCAGAGAAAACCTCCAAAGAAATACGAGGATACCGTCGTTGAAAGAAGGACTCCACGATCGACAAGGGAAAATGCAGCCACCCCGTCGAAAGAGGGTAGGGTGACGAGAAGTGCGAGACGGGGTGTCGAGACACCTGTAGCGGAGGACATGAACGGAGATGAATCACCTGAGCCGACAGCCACCTTATCACGGAGGAGATCGAAGAGAGCATCTGTGAGATTTAATACGACCGAGACGGAAAGCACAAGGGATCATGATGATGAGGAACAATCGGAGAATGATGATGGGCAAGCAGATTCTGGCATTGATGAATTTGCGGATGATTTGGTTGCATATCAGTTGCAACAAGATCTTGTTCAGAATAATGTCAACGGGCAGGAAGAAAGTTCCTTGGCCGTGGAGCAACTCCCTGATTATGCTGAAAGTTTCAAAGCTCTTTGCCAGGACGGTCTTCAGAAAGAGCTCAGACTCTTGAGTGGACTTGTCTTAGAGAAGCTTACTGGCAAACGACCGGTTCCACTGAAAGGATTGGAAAGTGAATATCAAAAGACGCATCAACTGATAGAGCACACCGTTTCCGCCGGAGAAGGAAATTCAATGTTGCTCCTTGGGTCACGAGGATCCGGGAAGACTGCAATGGTTGAGACTATAATCTCATCATTGAGGAAGAAACACAAGGAAGATTTCCACGTTGTCCGCCTGAATGGCTTCTTACACACTGATGATCGATTGGCTCTACGCGAGATCTGGCGTCAACTTGGCCGGGAGACGAATACAGAGGACGAGGCTGCCAAGGTCAACAATTACGCCGATACTATGGCTTCATTGTTGGCTCTTTTATCACATCCCGAAGAGCTTTTTGGTACCTCTGAGAACGGTGAAGCTATCGCGACGGCCAAATCAGTTGTCATCATCTTGGATGAATTCGATCTCTTCGTATCTCATCCACGGCAGACTCTGCTATACAACCTTTTCGACATCGCGCAGGCGCGAAAGGCGCCACTGGCGGTTATCGGTATTACAACAAAGGTGGAGGTCACGGAAATGCTCGAAAAACGTGTCAAGAGTCGATTCAGCCATCGATATGTATTCCTTCCTTTGCCTCGGACGTTCGAGGTGTTCTCGGATGTCTGTTATGCTGGACTAGGCCTAGAGGATGATGAGATCACGCCAGATACGCTAGGTTCGGACAGTGAGGCAGGAGACATGACGGATACCGCACTCTTGAAAGCTAGTGGCATGAAAAAATTGCTCAGTGGCTGGCAAGAGTACTTGAAGGTATGTTGTACGGTTCATAGCTCGTTTTCATATACTTACCACTTATATAGGGTCTATGGGAAGACAAAGATTTCCAACTTCACCTGCAGACTATATACCACCAAACGAAGTCCCCCAAGGAACTTTTTACGAGTGCACTGGTGCCTCTGTCGGCGATGCATCACAGCACCTATCAGGAGTCTAAGGATGAAGATATCGATCTAGAGATTCCAACTCCAAAGTCATTTACGTCTCACACTTTATCATGCCCTGACCCAGCGCCTCTTCCATTCCCGCCATCCTCAAGTATTTCCGCAAGCACAACTCCTCTCCCTCTTTCACTGCTGCTGGCTGCCACTCGCTTGACAGCTCTACACGACCCTGGTTCAGATGCTCCGCAACTTCTTGCTCCGCTTGCTATCTCATTCCCTGCCGCATACGCTGAATATGTTCGCCTTCTTACAACGGCAAAAGCATCTGCTTCCGCATCTGGAGCAACTGCCACTCCTGGCCGCGTCTGGGGACGAGACATCGCACGAGAAGCATGGGAAAAGCTTGCTGAATGGGGCGTAATCGTCCCGGTAGGCGGTGGTGCCAATACGGCAGATAGCCGGATGTTCAGAATTGAAGTTAGTTTCGAAGAAGTTGTGGACATGGTGGGCGGCGGAGGTGCATTGGGAAGATGGTGGCGCGACGGTTAATGATCTTTTTTGCATCTCTTGTCGTCAGACTTATAGAAATATATCTGCTTTCTGCACTGGGCAGATGGTCCTATTCAAGGCCTAGCCCGTATAGTTACCATGTCGTATCGCTTATATTTGTTCTAAGGTGGGAGGAATTGCTTGTTCTATCGAATATAATACCACCAGGATCAAAATCCAAGGAGTCGGTTATAGATCTTCATCATAAGTCCTTATCCCATTGTTATCGGATACCTTGCGGTGGTGATCACTGCTTCTGGAGTCACAATCTCCATCTAACAGTAACACCACATCTGCATTTTTTATAGGTACCCTCATAGTTACCATTATCATAAACATGGTATTGTATTCCAAGAGAGGTGTGTGAGATCAGTTATCCAAGTCTTGGATATTACTCTCCTGGGTCATAAACAAAGAAATGAAGGATCGACACGAATGACTGCCTCACAGACACGAAGTCTATTGGTTTAGACTCGCACTAGCATACTCTAGATTCGAAAGCTACGAGTGATGGATTCGAAGATATCTCAGTCTAATTATCTATTCTAGCAGTTTAGGGACAATCAAAGCGTCCCCATTAATTAGGTACATACGACTTAACTAAGGGCGTCTGGATAGACGGAGCGGTCCTACGAGCCAATTTTGCAGATCGGCCCAAAAATGAGGCCAATAACTAAAGTACCATGCATAAGAATCTGCTCTGGGGTCCGTAGATTATTCTCGAACGCTAGAAAGGATTGATGATACTTTACTGACTAGTCCTATCTTGCGAGATCAGGCGGTATGGTCAGCATTATTTGCGATTTGAATGAAAAAAACCAGCAGTTCCTGGCATCCACGTGAAAGGTGAAAGTTCAGAACACGCCTGTATCCTCTGGGCCCTTCAGGCTGGAACCTTTGTCGATCTGTACCTTCTTCTGGGTAATATAGGATGGAAGCTGAAGCTTCGAGATATCTTGTTTGATGAGTGTGAGCATTGGTTGTTTGGCCCCCATGGAGATAATATGTCAATCTTGCCCAATTCTTACGCTCTATTGACCTACCATGGTCATGAAGCAAGATTGAGGGGACCTAAATCAGCTCATGTTGTGACTGGCTCTTATGTCTGACGTGGTTCTGGTATATAGAAATGCGGCCAAGGGTAGCATATGTATATAAGTAACTAGTCTCCGATCTCCCATTACAATTCACAATTCTTCAAGATTATCTATCCTTTAAATCGTCAGATCACGAAAGACAAGATGAAGCTCATCATAGCCGCTTTCATTTTCTTCGTGACTCTTTCTTCAGCCTCTTCAGCTGCTGCGGCGGATGCTAGTCTTCAAAAACGGTTTCTATATCCCATCTAAGAAATCATACCTTAGAAAGCTCATACTGACGAGGTATCTCAGAGACTGCATCCCAACCACAAGCCACGCCACTCTATATATCCCAACGTGTGACCAGGTCAGTGCTGGGGACCCATGCCAGGGACACTGTGATGGTGGTACCTGCACCAAGACGAACTCGGGTAGTTGTTCTGGCCCGTTGTATGCGCAGTACTCGTGCTCTTGCCCGTAGATGGTCTTCTGGGATATGAATTTGAAATGAAAACAGAGATCCTTGAGTGGGAATCGGTGAAATATGAGTTGGTCTACTTTCGTGGGATGCTGGTCCTCGTGTTTTTGTGCTAGAGATGAGCAGGTCTAGGAAAGAATAAGCAGAGAGACGCTGGAGAATGGACAGCAGAACGCTGGAAGGAGGGTCATATTGTATCATATGCCCACTCTTATGGCTTATATATTGTGTGTATATCCACAGTTTTAAATAATGATTACAGGAAGTCCGATTCTGACAGATGCATGGGCATATTGTTTTTATACTTTCTCCTGGCTTAAGTATACAAGCACGTGTTATATCAAACTATATCTATTGTATATATTCCAACCGTGTCGTGAGTGTGGTTTTAAACTCGCGGGGCATAGCCTTAAGATACCTACACTGGATCTTTTTGGCCTCTTAACAAGAGCCTTGAAGGGGATGACGAAGAAAATATAGTGGTTGATATGAGACCTGCACATCATAGCTCATGTTCATTGACTGAACAATAATCTACATCATATTGACATCTGACCAATCTTCGTGGTTTATCAACTAATTTAGTCAAGCAAAGGTTGTCTAATCTCGCTATCTCTATATCTCTCGCGCAACACGAAGTAATGAATACTGCTTCCCTTTTTCATGGCGAAAAGCAAAACATGTGATCGTCCTTGTCATCAAAATATCGGGCCCGTGCGATATTTCGAAAGAACAAAAACAAAAGGAAAGAGAAAAAAGTGGTGGCTGGGTGTAAAATATCCGATATTTCAATTTCTATCCGAAGGGATGAGTAACTGGTCCTTACTGATATGAACGGGTACCTCCTTCCCGCAAAATCACGCGAAGCATGGATAGACATATATCTTGGCGGACAATTAAACCGATCTTCAATTAAATACAAACGAAAAGAAAAAGCAAAAGAAATAAAATTGTGGAGTTCAACTCCGCATTAATTCCCTAGTTAGCCACATGCAAGAGAGGTGGAAGCCAGGTGTGCACATGTACTCCGTATTACTCTACGTTACCCACGTTAATCCCCGCAAGGGAGAAGGAAAAAAGGCCCTTTAAAACAGAATTAATATACAGGCGAAAGCCAAGACTAATACTTCGATTCAAGCACTGACCCTTGGTTCACGTTCCCACTTGTTCGAAGGGCACCTGTATGTCTATTCGGGGATTATCCTTTATTCAAATTCACGTTGACTCCTTTCATTTGAGTTGTCCCTTGCATAGGGATGGATGTGCCTGCATGGGTGTTGTTGGTGTTTGAGTTTGGGTTTTGCGGGTCGCGCCCTGTAATTTTTTTATTTCCCTCTTTTTTATTCTGGTCTATCTCGATACTGCCCCGGTCTACTTGCCCTATTAGAACCTGCTCTGCGGTTTCTGAAATGCGGGCGGAAACATGATAGGGATGAATATTGGCATCGATACAGATATGATCTGCGGGGGGTTTCGCTTTAGAGCCTTGAGGCGACTCTGCTGTCACTGCAGTGCCTGTACAGTGCGACGTGGGGGTTGGGGAAAGTAAACGTGTTGCTTTTTTACTCCTTGGGCTGAAATGGAAGGATGTTTCATTGGATAGCGATCATCCATGAGAAACAGTGACCTCCAATGCTAGGAGGGATATGATTTTACAGCTCCTATTGAGAGGGCAGAACCGGGACCAGGGCCAGGGCCAGGATTTGGCTATGGTAACATCGCGGATTACAGATGCCAGCACGTGATTGGGGGTTCAGGTGAACTGGTTCAGCTAAGGCCCTCTTCTGGCACTTATTACTTGTATTGCTATTTCTGTCTTTTCGCATTGGTTCTGTCAAAGCAAAATGACGGAGTGATTGCTTGAAAACTGGGAGCTGAGCTGATTGCCAAGATCGAGTATCGTGGAACCGGTGTCAGTTGGTCCATGGTCTGGCAGTCGGGATGATGGAATACGATCCCGGAAATAGGGACGGAAAGTTACTCTCATCCCTGGGACTAATTCAAGAGAGACGCAAAAAAAAGGAAGAAGAGACGTGTTGATTCGGGTCCAATTTTACGGAGTTTTGCCGTACATAGAGGATAGCTTTTGAAGCTGATGTTTTACTCCTTTCCATTTCAAGTTCTCTTCGCGAGAATAGTGTCTTGGCCCTGGATGGCGTTTTAGGTAATAGTGTATATATGTCCCTTTTAGGAAATCGTGCGGAAGGAGCCGCGAACTGTTTGGGAAAGTTTCTTGGATCTCTCTTTTCTCGGCTCCGTGGTTGAGTTGCTTAAAATAAATCCACACTCGACGCCGATGAGGGGAAAAATCAATCATCACTAAAATACGGAATTTTCCCTTTCTTTTTTCTTCCGTGCTGAAACTCTTCGTGTCTGGAAACCGGTCACATGGTCGGTTAATTGACGCGATCTCATCGGTTACATCGTGACCAGCCATCGCGAGGTGTTTGGGTGGTCATTGCACCGATGGTCGATAGTTGCATGATAATGCCCACCAGGCTCAGGCACCAGGCCAGCAGCTGAGAGTATGGAGTAATTCCTGCACCGCCAGAAAACTCAGCGCGCCTCGTGCAGTATAACCGTCGTTTGAAGCGAACGAAGGCTCCGGGTGGCTAAAATCCGATGGATAACAGAAACGTTGCAATTCCATTGGGTATGTCTCGCGTGGTACTTGCTGGGGCACCACCATGCTGGATGTACTAAATGATTACGGTGGATATATTAAGACTCGGGACTCCGTATAGGATCGGAAAAGCCATCTAACCGACCGAGTGAGAACATCTAGAAGTCCGTGCCAAGCTCTTCATCACGCACAATGAAGCATCTGGGCTGTGCCGGATCTCTGGAATACGGATGTGGCTTGCTAGCTGCTTGTGTAATCCAGCGATCCGGATACATGGCCGTGTCTTGGAGTAATAAGATCGTATCCTGGCACGATGATAAGGCCTGGTATAACGCGCGATAAGCTGACTCAAATCGACACCACACGCGACGAGAAAGACATGGAAGGCCGTATAGGTAGAACAATACGGACGCCCACGGAACGAGACAAAACATGACACCAGAAATACTCCGGGCGGGGACGCCACCCGTTTCTTGTACAACTGTCCCATGGAACGGTCAGCTCGCTTCATGGAACGTTAGTCGATAGAAAATAGCAGCGCACCGTTTGAAGCTATTTGGGCTTTTTTTTTTTAGGCACCCAGATGGTTGAGTTGAAGGCGTGAAGCCTCGAAGCAGCCGGTGCAGGCGCCAAGACGTCCAGCGCTTTTCATTCTAGAGTATCGGGACTAGCATCGTGATTCCGGTGATCTCGGAACGAAGCTGGCCGTTCGGGCATGATCCAGACGCCGAACGAGGCTCTAGATTTGCTCAGACCGGCAGATATACCACGCCACGGAGTCGTGTTTTTTTTTTTAAATCTCTGTCTGTTGCTGTATACTCCGTACGGGGAGAGAGCTCCAGGTATTATTTTTTTCAGCTCTGGTACGGAAGATCTTCAGCGTTCTGAATCCAGGAAGTCGTTCCACGACGATTTGCGGGATGAGATTGAGTGGCTGACCGTTATTTCGCGTGTCTACGGTCCGGTTTGGATATGTTTCTCAGACCCCAGTCAGGGAACAGAGTATCAGTGGGCAGGTCTTTGATAACTGATCGTTAGTAGAGTAGTGTTCTTATGGTGAATGCTGGAAGCGAGGCGGCAGTCTCCGGACGTCCCGTTTCGGTTCCTGACAAGATAAGCCCCGCCAAGCATCAGGCGGACTGAGGACAAGACGTGAGATCTGCATTGAACACATCTATCATTGATCAAGAGCAAAAAGTGGCGATGATCTTTCTCATGGAAACAGTACAGTCCGGAAGACACGGCTATTGGTCAGCATTAATTAATTATTCCATCCCTGGTCCAGACCAGAATCATATCTTCCAAGTTTGTCGATGGACTTTGGAGCAAGAAGCACTAGTGGTCCATGGTTGTACTTTGACACTAAAGTGGTTTAGTTACTGTCCATATACTTACTCTCCCCGACCATTCTCATTGTTATGATTGTCATTTCCATGTACATTGGATAAACGGCATTAGCCTATCCGGTGATGTCTCATCCTGTCTCTCATCAAGCACAGCCATTTAACCGAAATGCCATCTGCGACACTCAGGCAACTCTTAAGGCAGCCCTCAGGCCAAGACCGCCACCGCCCGCTCTTTTGCCATTAGTGGCTTGGCAGAATACTCGGCGTGTCCGCCCCTAATTTATGCTGTCCTTCAGACGGAGACTGACTAGATGCCATGCCAGATCCAACACCTCTGCGGAGTCTGAGCTCAGAAGAACAATAACAACGGTGGCGATACCATACATACCTTTGGATAGTTTGCGGGGAAGCTGCCGGACAAGATGCTGGCAAACAAGGTAAATTGCAGGAGAACTGATGCAGCGTCCCGTGGTGTTGACAACAGGCTAGGAAGACCAGAGGAAAACGCCTCCTGGTCCGGAGGGCCCAATGAAGGCACAATCCGGTTCGTATCATCTTGATAGAGGATCCTGATGTGCCCTCGCTAGCGTGGCCAGCGCACTTGCAGCAACACGCCGCCGGGACCAACCACCGACGCCTTGAGCCGCACTAGTCGGGCACTATCACGGCCGGTCTCGAGTCTCAACAAGATAAGCTGGCCAGCGCAGATAAGCTGGCGGGTCGAGACAGTGCAACCCAGTCTGTTCGCAGCCCTATATCGCCGTGACCGTATTGTGGTAATTTTGGATGGAACCGCCCGAGTTATGGTGTATCAATCGCTGGCACCAACTAATATAGCAGGTATACCATATGCCATCCAGAGAATCGATGGCATTATTTTTATTGACGATCGCACGAAGTACTCCGTACACAGCTACGGAGTACACTTTGACAGCAAGAGAAGATCTGTCGTTGGACTCGAAAACAGTGGAGACACGAACGGTCTCTTGCCATCTGGGCCACCACGTCGGCTGCACACCCGGTAGATCATCTACCGATCACATAAGTACTCATATCCATCTTCTGCATCTACTTCCAAGAAACGAGCAGTGAGCAGTCTGCGCATCAATTGCACAATGCGAAATAAGGCAGTTACCTAGGAGGCTGTGCCCAGTCAATGCGTCCATCTGCTCTTCGACGGAAGATCGACCAGCGATGTGGATCTTACGATAGATAAACGGTATATGTCATACGGAGTAGGAAACATAGAACCAACAGTCCTATATCTAACACAACACGGGCTAGAGACGATCCCCAGGTCTGGGCGGGATCATCTTTAAAAGATAACAGAGAATACAACACGGACAGTATAACGCTGATATCGTGTCTAGCGATGCAGAGCCATGACAATAACCCTTTGGATCAGCGTCGCGATCATCCAGTCTGTCCGCACGGCCTGTTTGCTGCCCCCCCGCAAGGTCACGCCGCAAGGAGGCGGGATATAAGCGGCTGGTTTCCCGCGATCTGATCGTTCAGGGCAGATTTGTAGCAGTCTCTCCGACCAGATGGGAAATCCAGCGTCTGATATGATTGATGATAACTGACATAGGGCATGTCAGGGCGGGCCGAAGGGGCTCCTCTTTTCGAGGGGCATCGATGGATATTATTATTATTCCCTTAAGGGAAGACAGGATGGCTTTATAGACCATCCCTCGCTATCCGAAAGTGTCTTTCCTGGCTGGGCGATCAGGGCCAATCCGATTGGCGGATAAGCTATCACAACCCACGGGCCTCCCTTCAGACTAACAAGCGACTTTAATCCTATCCAGCAGAGTTTTCCTCCCAACGCGCGAATCGGACGGTGGTGCCTGTCCCTGTACCTGACCCGTTCAATAATAACCAGCCGGAGAGGAACCGATGATACGTGAGGGACCGTTTAATGCCTTCTCGCCTTTCCACGGAGAACGAACCCCCAAGGATGGGGCGGCGCCATCGATTCACACCCCGGCTCCGCTGCTACATTGCCAAACAATACCATACGGAGTAACAGGTTCTGGAAGGCTGGTGAATTTTTTTTTTTGCCTGCCATTTTTCCTTTTCCTTCAGCCGGCTCCCCTCAGGCGACTCTTCGGACGCAGGTCCTTCTCCACAGTGGTCCCAGAATCTACAAGCAGACAGACGAACTTATGCGAGGATACCGTGTTTGAGGATCAATAATAACTGGTTCTGCGACTGACTCTTGGGCACAGAATACCATAATCATTCGATCTTCTCTACATAGTAAGTTACTAATCAACCCTGTACTTAGAGTTACCGCTGAACCCAGTTCCGATTGTATCCCGGTAGTAGAGGGCGGTAATTACCACTTATGAAGTCACAATCCAGACGGATCAGATGTTCATTATTATTATTGCCCAAAAAGAAATGGGCTCTGATTCATGCACAGTGCCTACTGGTCTTGCCTTCTAGGCCTTTTTTTCTCTCTTCTTTTTCTCCTCCGAAACAATTGGCTCCATTCTGGCTGGAGTTTTCCGCTGTCCGCTCTGTTGATGTTTCCATTGGTCTCTTCCTCCTTCGCCTAGCGAACTTTCCTCCGAGGCATCGTCTTATCCCACATCCAAGCGGACCAAGCCACTGCACGGCGCACCACTAACCTCAGATCGAGACAAGACCCTAATGTCACTTTTTTCCTGCTAACCCTTCGTTTTGCCCTCTTCCAAGCTTACTAGTGTCATGTAAGATCCGTGTATGCCCTTGACAGCCTGACCCACCATGCTGTAAATAGACCTGGTCTAACTGTCCTCGCTTTGGTTTACCCCCCAGCTTCTGGTTCAAGGGTCGAAATCACGGCCTTGGACCCCCCTTTTGGTCATGGCTCGCCCTGTGAAAGGGGCGTTGCGGCGTCCTGGAACTGTTGTTGACCTTACCGGACTTGGATGAGTTGCGGCCAGCCTTTAGTCGAGTAATAAGGCCTGGCAAAAGAAGTTCAGATGCAGCTTTCGTTCTCCGATTATTCTTCTACAACAAAACTGTGCTGGCCCCCTGTCCGCTGGTCTCTGCTCTCAGGACCAATTCCTCTCCGGACTTGAAAGGGTTCCTCTTTGCCCTTCACGCTCGTTGCGCTTCGCCTTCGTTTTTGTTTCTTTTCTCACGGGGCCTCTTTGTGGTCCCGTATCTCTCGTTATCAGCAGCTATTCCGGCGTACCTGGGGTTACAACGGTCAGTCGCAGCCATAGCAGTTATTAATTTCTAATAGCCGGTCTGCAATACAACGAAATCCCGTCTTTCTTTCGTTCTAGCGCCATCACAACTCTTCCGCGACACATGTTGGATTTGTAGAAGAACCAGCTCAAGTGGTCGTATACGATGAAGTGGGGATTGGCAGCTGTCGGGCTCGCCCTCTTCGCGGCGACGTCTAAGGGCTGGCCTTATGATGAGAACTTGGTCGACTATAACCTGAATAAGAACCAGACGGCAACAGACCCGGTGTTCTATTGGGGAGAATGGGAAAACCACGAGTTCTTCCCTTCGCCGGATAACTGGCGGTTCCCGGTCTACACGCTGTTCATAGATCGCTTTGTTAACGGTGATCCTACGAACGACAACATCAACGGAACTTCTTTCGAGCATGATCTCAATTCTAATCAGATGCGTCACGGAGGAGATGCCGTCGGTCTGGTAGATACGCTGGACTATCTTCAAGGAATGGGAATCAAGGTGATTTACACCGACTTTCTTGCTTGAAATTCTACCTTGTGCAAAACTGACCACACATTTGCAGGGTATTTACCTGGCAGGAACGATATTAATGAACCAGCCTTGGGGCTCAGACGGTTACTCTGCGCTGGACACGACTCTTATCGACCAGCATTACGGAGACATCGAAGCATGGCGTAATGCTATCACTGAGATCCATAACCGAGGCATGTATGTTATCTTTGATAACACAATTGCGACGTAAGTTCCTCACTCTCTACCCACTGATAATCATGTTGACGAAAAGACAGCCTCGGTGATTTGATTGGTTTCGAAGGCTACTTGAATACCACGACCCCATTTTCCGTTAAAGAACATCATGTCGAATGGAAGAGCGACCGCCACTACGTGGATTTCCACTTTGGCAGTTCCTACAATGAGACCTGCGACTACCCCCGTTTCTGGAATGAAACGGGTTACCAGGTTGATCCTTCCGTGTATCAGGAGCTGAAGGGATGCTACGACAGCGAGTTCGATCAATATGGTGATATCGAAGCCTTCGGTGTATTTCCTGATTGGCAACGTGAGCTCGCCAAATTCGCGTCCGTGCAAGACCGTCTACGAGAATGGGTACCTAGCGTGAGAGCTAAGATCATGAGGCACTCATGTATGATTATCGCATCCCTTGATATCGACGGATTCCGGTATGACAAGGCTACACAAGCTACTGTGGACGCTCTTGGAGATATCTCCGAATCCTATCGAGAATGTGCTCGTCGGTATGGCAAGAATAACTTCTTCTTGCCCGGTGAAATTACGGGTGGAAACACTTTCGGAGCGATCTACTTGGGACGCGGTCGACAACCCAATCAGCTACCCACTCTCGAAGCCGCGATTACAAGTACGAATAGCTCCCCCCAGCAATATTTCATCCGCGAGCAGGGACAGAGTGCCCTGGACGCTGCTGCATTCCACTACTCCATCTACCGATCCATGACTCGATTCTTGGGCATGGACGGTAACTTGGAAGCTGGATACGATACGCCGGTGGGTTGGACTGACGCCTGGAACGAGATGTTGATAACAAACGACTTTGTCAACGCCAATACTGGTAAATACGACCCTCGTCATATGTATGGTGCAACAAACCAGGACGTCTTCCGTTGGCCAGCCATTACCAACGGAACTGAACGGCAGCTTCTTGCTCAGTTTATAACGACCCTCCATCTCCCTGGCATCCCTCTGATACTGTGGGGAGAAGAGCAAGCGTTTTATATCCTAGATGCTACGGCAAGCAACTATATCTATGGAAGACAGGCAATGTCCTCGGCTACAGCATGGAAGACGCACGGTTGTTTCAGTCTCAATTCTACTCAGTACTATAAATTTCCCGTCGGTCAAGCTGCCGATGGCTGCAACGATGAGACGGCCACGTATGACCACCGAGATCCCGCTCACCCTGTCCGAAACATCATGAAGCATATGTTCCAAATGCGGGAAGACTTTCCTGTGCTCAATGACGGATGGAGGCTGCTGAACCTTTCGAAGCAGACAACGGACGTCTACTACCCCGGTTCTAAAACCACGCCAACAGAGACTGGTATGTGGTCGGTTCTCCGGGCTGGATTCGAGGGTGCTCAAAATTTCACGAGCGACGATTATGTGTGGCTGGTGTACCAAAACACAAACCGGACGATCAACTACGATTTCGTCTGCGACGATGATAACAAGGCCCTTATCGCCCCCTTCAAGAGTGGCACCACCGTGAAGAACCTCTTCTATCCTTTCGACGAGATTACCTTGAAAGACGGCCCTAAGGATCTCGACTTCATAGGTGGCAATGGAACTGCTGGCTGTACCGATAAGATGTCATTGAGGGGATGGGAGTTCCGCGCATATGTGGACAAAGAGAACTGGGTAGGCCCACGACCTATGATCACGAAGTTCTCCCCCGGTCATGACGCTCGCATCGTCTCAACTGTTGCACCTAACGAACATGAGACTATCCAAGTCACCCTCTGGTTCTCTACAGAGATGGACTGCGACTCGGTAACAAATTCTATCTCGTTCAACTCATCTACTGAGAGCGGGAAGATTCCTTCTCTGGTGGGAACTGCCAACTGCCAGTCTATCACTCCCGAGACCCAGACTCAGATGGTCGGTGAAATTGCCAGCACTTGGTACTGGGAAGCAAACGTACAAAATGTATACAACGGTATCCACCGCATGACTGTGAACAATCCGAAAACAAAGGATGGGAGTGCGAACACCTCTGCGGTTGACCACTTCCTTTTCCGAGTGGGCCAGATTGACAACCCGATGATCTTCAACTCTGCCAACTACTCTTCCAGTTTGCTTCACAAGAACCCGGATGGCTCCCTGTTTATTCAGCACCATGCCGCTGGAGCTGACCTCTACCGCTACTCTACAAACTGGGGTACTACGTTCTCTGACTGGATCACTTATAAGGGCGGTAATGATTCGATCATCGAACAGCCCTGGTCAGGCACGGATCTCCAGAAATGGCCAGGAAAACATGTTCGTGTTGAATATTGGAACAGGCTGTCGGGTAGCAGCGATTACGTCCAACAGGGTGATCTAGATTATGACAAGAATGTGCCTCGTCGGTTCCCACACATGTTCTGGAACGGCCCTTATAATCAATATGGTTATGACGCTGGTCTCAAGAATGACTTCAAAATGGAAGACAACGGTCAATGGACGATCAGATTCATGGCTGAATGGCCGGCGAGCGGACAGGTTAACGTTTGGGGTATCAATCCCGACGGCAAGCCTGACCAGACCGGCGTTTACGGAGATGCTGACAATGATGGTGTCCTGGATCGACTTCCGCCATCGTCGCTATCCGCCGTGCTGATCAATATCACCGAGCATCCACCGCATCCTTACCTGTCTTGGCAGGTGTCACTGAATGATGGTACCCTGCGTTTCCGGCTGTTCCCAATGGGATCGATGTACTCTCAACTGGCTCTCTACATCTTGCTCTGGATCATCCCTGTCCTGACCGCTGTCACCGGTATCTGGGTTTTCATGAAATCCTTCTACCAGGTCAAGTTCAACCAGGTTGGTGTTACTGACAAGAAGGCCATCATCCCGCTTGCTCTCCGACGCAAGCTGAAGAGACGTCACCTGGAAGACGGCGAGTCTATGAACCCTTTGATGAAGCTGGCAAACAAGTCTGGTTTCATGCAGACTAGCTCTGCATTTGTTCCGGCAAAGGGTGATAAGCGCCGCATGGTTCTGATCGCTACCATGGAATATGACATCGAAGATTGGGCTATCAAAATCAAGATCGGTGGTCTTGGTGTCATGGCTCAGCTGATGGGTAAGAACCTCGGACATCAGGACCTGATTTGGGTCGTGCCCTGCGTTGGTGGAGTCGACTATCCCGAAGACCAGCGAGCCGAACCTATGTTTGTGACTGTTCTGGGCAACTCGTACGAAGTCAAGGTTCAGTACCACGTACTGAGGAATATCACTTATGTGTTGCTTGACGCCCCCGTCTTCCGCCAGCAGTCAAAGACTGAGCCCTACCCAGCCCGTATGGACGACTTGGACAGCGCTATCTACTATTCCGCTTGGAATCAGTGTATCGCCCTCGCAATCAAGCGATTTCCCATTGACTTGTACCACATCAACGATTACCACGGTTCTATTGCTCCCCTCTACCTTCTCCCGCAGACCGTTCCTGCCTGTCTGTCATTGCATAACGCCGAATTCCAGGGTTTGTGGCCAATGCGTACGCAAAAGGAAAGAGAAGAGGTCTGCTCTGTGTTCAACCTAGATCTGGAAGTTGCCACGAAATATGTCCAGTTCGGAGACGTTTTCAACCTTCTCCATGCCGGTGCCAGTTACCTACGTGTCCACCAGCAAGGATTTGGTGCAGTCGGTGTCTCCAAGAAATACGGCAAACGCTCATACGCTCGTTACCCTATCTTCTGGGGTCTCAAGAAAGTTGGAAACCTCCCGAATCCTGACCCGTCTGACACTGGCGAATGGAACAAGGAAATGCCGAAAGATACTGACATCCGTGTTGATCCCGAATTCGAAACCAACAGGAAGGAACTCAAGCGCCAGGCTCAGGAATGGGCAGGGCTGGAGCAGAACCCCGATGCAGACCTCCTGGTTTTCGTTGGTAGATGGTCTATGCAAAAGGGTATTGACCTTATTGCTGATGTCTTCCCGGCTGTTCTTGATGCCCGCCCCAACGTCCAGTTGATCTGTGTTGGCCCTGTTATTGATCTCTATGGAAAATTCGCCGCCCTGAAGCTGGACCACATGATGAAGCTCTACCCAGGCCGTGTCTTCTCGAGGCCCGAGTTTACTGCCTTGCCTCCTTACATCTTCTCTGGCGCAGAGTTCGCTCTGATTCCCTCTCGTGATGAACCTTTCGGTCTGGTCGCTGTCGAATTCGGTCGTAAAGGTGCCCTGGGTATCGGTGCTCGTGTCGGTGGTCTTGGTCAAATGCCTGGTTGGTGGTATACGGTTGAGTCAACAACTACATCGCATCTTCTGCATCAGTTCAAGCTTGCTATCGACAGTGCTTTGAACTCCAAGCAAGAAGTCAGGGCGCAGATGCGTGCTAGATCCGCAAAGCAACGTTTCCCAGTGGCTCAGTGGGTTGAAGATCTGGAGATTCTCCAGAGCACTGCTATCCGCATCCATAACAAGGAAATGGCAAAGTCTAAGGGAGAACCACTGACACCTTCTGGTTATAACACCCCCAGCGGCATGATGACCCCTCCGATCGGCCCTGGATACATGACGCCCACAGGCATGCAGACTCCTCCTCTCAGTCACTCCAGAAACTCGAGTTACTCCAATATCAACCGACTCAGCGCTCTTGGTCCCCAACAAAGGAATACGATCGTCTACAGCAGAGACCTGAGCCCTGGTGCTGAGGAGAAGCCGAAGTCGGGATTGAGTCGCCAACTTTCACTCGGTGTCCGTTCTGGTCCTGGCCATTCTTCTGAACGTCGCGGCCGTAGGAAGATTCGGAGAAGCGGTATCCCGGAGAATGAGGAAGGTGTCGGTGTTGCCGTGACTGAAGATATCGAAGACAGTGACGACGATAATGACATGATTCACAGCTTCTATGGTGATGATGAGTATACCTTGACCCCGGAACAAGCTGAAGCTGGTCGACGGATGGAGAACAGTCAGCAACAACCTTCGCATGGCTCGTTAGCGCCGCGAGACTACCTATCGCCCCGTCAATCGAGCTTTGGCTCTCTGCATCCTAGGTCCCCTGGATCGCCCACGACCCCATCCCCTGGCGCAGATGAGACGCTCTTACCCCCGATGCGTCCTTTTGCTGACCCTGGAAACCGTCTCAGCAGTGCATCTGTGTTGTCCCTGGATTCGGTTGTTGGTGACAAGAAGGATTTCAAATTGCAGAAAGTTGACCCTTTCTTCACCGACAGCAATGGAGAGTTCTACAGAGCGTTCGAGAAGCGACTGGAGGACTTGAACGGTTCCAACTCCGAATCACAACTGTGCATTGAGGAATATCTAGTCAAGAGTGAAAAGAAATGGTTCGATAGATTCAGAGATGCGAGACTTGGTCGCAACCAGTCGCCTGCGCCTTCTGTCTTCCGTGGAAAACGTGGTAACTCCCCGGCTGGCTCTATCTATAATGACGGGGACTCTCACGGTAGCAGCGGCAGCGAAGTCAACAAGGAAGCAGATGAATTCTTGCTCGGACGAGACTACGTCCCTCCAACTGGCCTGAAGAAGTGGATGCAGATTCGCATTGGCGACTGGCCTGTGTATTCGCTTTTCCTTGGTCTTGGTCAGATCATCGCCGCCAATTCCTACCAGATTACGCTGCTCACCGGTGAAGTTGGTCAAACAGCTGACAAGCTCTATGGAATTGCGACGACCTATCTGATTGGATCGATCATCTGGTGGTTCATCTTCCGACGATTCAAGTCTGTCGTGTGTCTCTCTCTTCCCTGGCTATTCTACGGTCTTGCTTTCATCTTTATTGGTGTCGCACACTTCGAGAGCAACCATTTCAGCCGTGGTTGGATCCAGAACGTCGGTACCGGCTTGTACGCAGTTGCCTCTTCGAGTGGTTCCATTTTCTTCGCCCTCAACTTCGGTGATGAGAGCGGTGCGCCAGTCAAGGACTGGGTTTTCCGTGCGTGTGTCATTCAGGGTACTCAGCAAGCTTACATTGTCGGACTCTGGTACTGGGGTTCGTCCTTGACCAAGCAATCGCAGGCGGGTGTTCTTGACAGCCAGCCGATATCGAACAGCTGGAAGATGACGTAGGTCCCCCTTTCAATGGTCCTTGCTAGAGGTCGTTGCTAACTTGAAACTAGTGCTATTACGTTCCCTATCGCAGTGTTCCTCTGGGCAATTGGACTCCTTCTGGCCTTTGGTCTGCCAAATTACTACCGCCAGACACCCGGAAAAGTCCCTTCGTTCTACAAGTCTTTGTTCCGTCGGAAGATTGTCCTTTGGTTCTTCGTTACCGTTATTATTCAGAACTTCTTCCTCAGCGCGCCGTACGGTAGAAACTGGAACTGTAAGTCATATTTGCTGCAACGCTGTTTATGTGATTGTGCTGACCTCGTCCCTAGTCTTGTGGAGTTCGAACCATGCCAAGGCCTGGCAGATTGTCCTCCTAGTTATCTTGTTCTTTGGATTCGTTTGGGCTGGAATGCTATGTAAGTTTGACCAAAGTGATCGAAGCCTTGCTTCCGCTGACCTTTCTAGATATCCTGAGTATTCTGTCCAAAGACCACAGTTGGATTCTTCCTGTGTTTGCCATTGGTCTTGGTGCTCCTCGCTGGGCTCAGATCTGGTGGGGTACATCAGGCATTGGTCTCTACCTTCCATGGGCCGGTAGCTATGTTTCTGGAGCGCTCGTGTCACGTTCTTTGTGGCTCTGGCTTGGATGTCTGGATGCTATGCAGGGCGTAGGATTCGGAATGATCCTCCTGCAAACGCTGACCCGTTTCCACATCTGTTTCACGCTTCTCGCAGCTCAAGTATTGGGTTCGATCGCTACGATCTGTGCGCGAGGCTTCGCTCCAAACAAGATTGGACCAGGAGACATCTCTCCGGATATCTCTGGCGGTGTCAGCACCATCTGGACAGCCTGGTTCTGGATCACTCTGTTCTTCCAGCTCCTGATCTGGTAAGTTATCCTCATCTTGATGCCTTTCTTCACTGTCTAACACGTTGCAGTGGTGGTTTCTTCCTCTTCTTCCGCAAAGAACAGCTCAGCAAGCCCTAATCGGGCTCAACGATATTCCTATCTCCATTGTCGGCACCGCCGGCTCTTATCATCTCATGCTTTCTCGCTATATTACCACGCTACCCTAATACCATAAAATGTTCACGCCCATGCACGTCATAATCGTTTCGCTCAAAGCATCAGCATCATCACCTATCACCGATACGACACGGATATGACATCAACCATGTACCACTCCTGTTTTTCGCCGGAGCCCATCTTCGGTGAATTGTCATTTTGGATACCGGGCCTGCCTCCAATCGGCGGGGATCGCATATATTCAGATATACCTCTTTCCGTTTTTCTGTCCCATGTTATCAGAAACATACATTCCTTTTTATGGCTGTTGGGGTTCCATCTATGCATATCTAGCTCACTCTGGGCAATCGTATATATCTCCATCCAGCAGTGCGTTCGACTGTGAATCTTGTGTGTTTTCTGTTGTTTCCTGATGTGGGAGATTTCTTGATATCTATCTTTTGGCGTTGGTCTTCCTACATATGCTTCTCCATATTACGTGTGCGATAATTTTGGCGTCCACTTTACAATTTCCTGTTTTATGAGACCGTGTTCTGTGCGGTCGAGTGGAAAGAAACTCTTATATATCCTGCAGTGAAGTGACTGATGCATAATGTCAATGATATATCTATCCCTCTTATCAAAAAGGGATTTTTCGTCTTCATCTGCTCTCGAAAATGATTAATCCCTACCTACTACTTAGATGGTAATGACTACCGTATGGATATGAAGATACGATAGTTAAGAGACGCAAGAGTTATAGTAGAAGTAGTTAAACGAGTATAGATAGTATTTCATTCCCTCCCTTTCGAATTTGGGAAAAGGGCCATGTTCATTCATAATGACAAAAAGGAAAGAAGAAAACAAACAACGCCTCATTATTTCGATACATTTCCTCTATGGATCGAGCCCATGCAATATTCCCGAGAAACTAACTGCCCTGAGATAAAAGCAGATGGAAGAAAATAAGCAAAAGCAAATAAATGCTCACAACTCGCAGCGTGGGATGCACTCAACCACGTAACTAAGTAATCATGCCTGGTAACTAACAGTTGAGGAAAAAGTTCGTATCATATCAGAATTGTTTTTCGGGAAGGGGAAAAGAAATGCAACTTTTCTTTGCTTCTAGCCAAAAACGCTTCCGGCTTACCACTCGAGAGGCTCGCCCTTGACGTCTCCGCGGTTGGTCTTGGGGACCGGCGCAGCCTCGACCTTAGTCGGGCCCCGCTTGCCGCGCTTGAGGTAGCCGCTGCCGTCGAGCCAGGGAGTCTCGAGGGTGCGCTTGGTCTCGAATTTGCGGATCTTGTCCTCCATCTGGAGGGTGAGGCCGATGTCGTCGAGACCGTTCACCAGGCAGTGTTTCCGGAAAGCGTCGACGTCGAAGTCGGCGAGCTTGTTGCCGTCGGCGTCCTTGATGACCTGGTTGGGCAGGTCGACTTCGATCTCCTTGCCGGCGCGGGCCTCGTCCGCGATCTTCTGGATCGTGGCCTGATCCTCGATCTTGATGGGCAGCATGCCGTTCTTGAAGGTGTTGTTGAAGAAGATATCGGCGAAGGACGGGGCGATGACACACTTGATGCCAAAGTCGAGCAGGGCCCAGGGGGCGTGTTCACGGGAAGAACCGCATCCGAAGTTGGGTCCGGTCACGACGAGAATCTTGGACTGGCGGTAAATGCCCTGGTTGAGGACGAACTCGGAGATCTCCTTGCCATCAGGGTGGTAGCGCAGCTCGTAGAACAGAGCGCTACCCAGACCGGTCCGCTTGATGGTCTTCAGGAACTGCTTGGGAATGATGGCGTCGGTGTCGACGTTGGCACGGTCCATAGGCGCAGCAATGCCCTTGAGAACAGTGAACTTGGGCAGTCCGGCGCCGGCCTCCTTCAGGGAGTTGGCGTGCGGCTCGTTGTCCTCCGGGAAGTCGAGGATGCGCTCGAGGTCGTCATCCGTCTCGATGTCCTCCACCTCTGGCTGGACATCCAGCTTAGGAGAGGCCTTGCGGACGGTTGGGCTGACAGTCGAGAGCTCTCGGACATCGGCCAGCTTTCCGACAATGGCAGCAGAGGCAGCCATGGCCGGGGACATCAAGTGTGTTCGGCCTTGGGCACCCTGACGGCCCTCAAAGTTACGGTTGGAGGTACTGGCACATCTCTCACGGGGTGACAGGATATCAGGGTTCATACCCAAGCACATGGAGCAACCAGCCTCTCTCCACTCGAAGCCAGCATCGAGGAAGATCTTATCGAGACCCTCTGCTTCTGCCTGACTCTTTACCAGGCCGGATCCAGGGACGATCATGGCACGCTTGACGTTCGGCGCAACCTTCTTGCCCTCGACGATGTGAGCAGCGGCGCGCAGATCCTCAATGCGGGCGTTCGTGCAGGAACCGATGAAGACCTTGTCAACCTCAATGTCCTGCATGCGGGTGCCGGCCGTGAGACCCATATACTCGAGAGCACGCTTGCAGCTGGCTTTGCGGTTCTCATCCTGGAAGTCGTCGGGACCAGGAACGACGCCGGTGATCGGCACGACATCCTGAGGCGACGTACCCCAGGTGACGGTGGGGATGATGTCCTCTCCCTTGATGAAGACCTCCTCGTCGAACACGGCGCCGTCGTCGGTCCGCAGACTGGACCAGTGCTTAACGGCGCGCTTCCATTCAGGAGAGTCGTACTTGGGGGCCAGGGGGCGGCCCTTGAGGTATTCGAAAGTGGTCTCGTCAGGGGCGACCATACCAGCACGGGCACCTCCCTCGATGGACATGTTGCACATGGACATACGGGCCTCCATGCTCAGACCGCGGATGACAGAACCACAGAACTCGATGACGGCGCCAGTACCACCGGCCGTTCCGATGACACCGATAACGTGGAGAATAACATCCTTGCTGGTGACGCCAGGGGGCAGCTTGCCGTCCACTTGCACCCGCATGTTCTTGCTCTTCTTGGTGAGGAGAGTCTGAGTCGCGAGGACGTGCTCGACCTCACTGGTACCAATACCGAAGGCGAGGGCGCCAAAGGCACCATGGGTAGAGGTGTGGCTGTCACCGCAGACGACGGTGGTGCCGGGGAGGGTGAAACCCTGCTCGGGTCCGATGATGTGGACGATACCCTGACGCTTGTCATCCATGCCAAAGTATGTCAGACCAAAGTCCTTGATGTTCTCCTCGAGGGTGGAGACCTGGAGGCGCGAGTCGGCCTCTTCGATGAACTCGTTGACATTCTTGAAGTTTTTGCGGGAGGTGGTAGGGATGTTCTAGAGAGAGAACGAGTCAGTCTAAGCCTCGAATGGAGAATCGTGGATACTTCAGAGAACCTACGTGGTCGACGGTGGCCAGAGTGCAGTCCGGCCGGCGGACTTTGCGGCTGGCGTTCTTCAGGCCCTCGAAGGCCTGGGGAGAGGTGACTTCATGGACGAGATGGCGATCTGGAGCACGTTAGTGATGCATTCCTTCATGGGCGGGAACAGATCTTACCGATATAGATGAGACAGGTGCCATCGTCCTGCTCGTTGACGATGTGCTCCTCAAAGACCTTGTCGTAGAGGGTCTTCGGTTTCCTCTCAGCGCCCGGCATGATGGAGAGCTGTGGGAGATGCGAGAATGATGAGGACAGAATGCAACGAAATCTCCAACCACGCGAGAGATAGAAAGACGATGCTGGATGCTGAAGCTGGAGCTGGAGCTGACAGTGAAGCTGACGCTGTTCAGTTTATTATAATGATCCTGCTGTTCTTGCCCGCGATGTCGCTGCCCCGTTTTTGAGGGGCCACCCCGATCTCGGCCGGTCAGCCGAATGGATAGGGCGCTGATTGGCTGTGCTTATCGGCGGTCGGGCCACTCACGTTGCAGCATCAACACCGGTCTCGGCGGCTGACTCAGGCGGCGGCTACTCGCGGAGAGAAAAGTCTGCATTTACTGATTATTTATGGAGATTTACTGTTAATGCGATGGATAGTTCACTGTATGATTATTATACAGGCTATACAAATATTAGAAGAAATAATATGTGTGGTATAGGAGGTGCATTTATGCATTGTTGTATCCGTAGATCTACATACTCTGATCGCCAGCCACCGCCCGGTTCCGGGGGAGCTTCACTAGCAACTGCTTCATCCTCTCTAGCGCTGCGTCTCCCTTAACTCTTTTCTGCTTTATTCCCCACGGAAAACGGCTGTGAAATCATCGATCACCAGAATTCTGATTTGCCGGATCTCCACTGCTTGTCAATGCCGTTTTTGTCCCTCCCTGATTGGCCTGAGGCCTGTCTCACCCTCAGGCCGACAACGGACAATGCAGTTGTCACCCGCTGCTTCCAGTTAATGCAGGAGACAATAATAATGCCATTGTATGCTGCCGCATAAGAGTCCTAACTTCTAGGAGTAGCGCGTGGAGAAGTTTGTGGATAAGATTGGTCAATGGCGTTGTTGAATTCTGGCCGAGGATGTGATGATGTGAGATGTACTCCGTGGAGGATGAACAATTAATTAATTGCGTCCAGTATGCTCTCCAATTGGCGGCTGGCAGTGCAATCAGAGCAAGAGATCCAGCAGTGCTGTTTATGGCCAGGTCGCCTGTGAGCTGCCATTCGCCATTAGAGTCAATATAGCTTAAGCTGATGGATGTACGCGCGGTAAGTTCTTAATTTGACTCTCAAAGGAGCGATTTATCCATTAATGTAACGGCCGGACCAATGCCGTTCAAAGGATAAGGACTCCGATCTTCATGATTATTGTCCATGGCTTTTCCCGTAACTGAGTCGATGATCAATGTCAATTCTTATGTGAGCTATATCTGCGATAAATTAAGTGGTGGTCGACCGTTACGCGTAGACCATATCAAGACTGGCACTCTGTCCATCAGCAACAAGCTATGTTATCTTTGAGACGATCAAGCTTTCTTACTTGCATGGGAATGGTGTGGTGTTGCTGTCTCATCCGTTCCATTACACATCACTGCAAAGTACTGCGTTATCTCGAGTCATGTCAGAGAATTCACACGCACTCATAATAAGTCAGAAAAACTGAACGAAAATAAAATGAATTAAAAAGAGAAATGGTGCTTTCGAGCCAATTCGTCAGCCATTCCTGTCCGCGATCTTGACTGGTCATTGAAGCTGGGTGTTATGCAGACTGCGTTTAAGGACACCTGCAAATGACGAATTAGTAATTCCACGGGCGCAAAGAAAAGAATGCGGGATCCTGGCATGTATGAAAGTACCTAACAGACAGCAACGTTCAACTGGCACAACACCAGTCAAAACATCTGCTACTTGCGATATCTTCCATATGTACTTGGGGGATACGCCGGACAACTCGCCGATGTTATTGGCCTCCCGCTCCGAATACAGAGAACGACGATAAAACGAGACTGCAAATCCGTATCTCAAAAATACAATAACATCTGAAATCTGGTATATAGAATAACAGCCCGAGCATCCTGCATCCAAAGGCTCCACCTGCATTGGAAGAGTTCCGCTGTTTTAATACGTTGACACCATCCCGGCGCGCGATGGTGCAACTGATAGCCACCACTGATAGAATCGCAACCCCTCCACGATGAGGGGCACCACCCAATGCAGCGGTCGGGATATCCTCACGAACAAAATGTGGCAGATTGCGTGCGGTAACTCATCCGAGGAGTAAATTGGTGGTGTTACCGCGCAATAACAATACGCACGTTGTACCTGATGGCGTGTTTCTATACCTGCTCCGCAAGTATTTTGCGACCCGAGCAGACGGACATCTCCGAAGGATAAGTTAAAGTTGCTCAGTGCAACAATTGGAATATTATATTGTTCTCATATACGTTTTCTCCTTCTTTTAAGTCGTATCTTTCTCATCGCCTTCACCATGACGCTCGTTCAAGATCCAGTAGCGGCAGATATCAAGCCATCGTTGAATGGCAATGGGATAGACCATATTCCTACGCCTGCCCTACACGATCTGAAAACTGCGCCGGTAACCGAAGTCAAGAGCATTCCTCAGGACTCTACAACAGAGGCTCATGCAACCAAGCCGCAATTTGAACTTGAGGAACACCCCGTCGATGAAGTCAGAAATATCAAAGTTGGTGTGATCGGAGCGGGATTGTCGGGGGTTTTAGCAGGAGCGCTCCTCCCAGCTAAGCTGCCTGGTTTGGACTTACGAATTTATGATAAGAATCCGGATGTGGTGAGTTTGATGCCTCGACGGTTTCAGTCTTCCACAGCTAATGCGTGATAGGGAGGCACTTGGTATGTGTCTAGTGGTTGGCAATCATGATATATAATCCAGCTAACGAGAAGATTTCAGGTTCGAGAATACCTACCCCGGTGTCAGATGCGATATTCCCGCCCATGTGTACCAATCAGGGTTTGAACCAAACACACAATGGAGCGAAGAGTTTGCCCAGGGGAAAGAGATTAAGGAATACTGGCAAGCAGTTGCGCGAAAGTACAATGTCTACAAGTACCTGAAGCCGAACCATAAAGTCGAAAAGGCACAATGGCTGCCAGACGAGGCAAAATGGAGGGTTACGTTGAAAGATCTAAAGGAGGACAGAGTAAGCAGTACATTGGCTGACGGTTTCTGGTATTGATCTGACGCGACTCCCAGGTGTATGAGGAGCTACTGGATATCCTGATTGGAGGCATTGGGCATTTCAATGCATGGAAGCTCCCCGATTATGAAGGGAGGGACCTGTTCAAAGGAACGATTTTCCATTCATCAAATTGGAACCACGACGTTGATCTCAGTGGAAAACGCGTTGCTCTCATTGGAAATGGAGCGTCCGGACTGCAGGTACTGCCTTCGATTCAGCCCATTGCGGGCCATGTAGACCACTACGCACGAAATCGAACTTGGGTGGTCGACTCCTTTGCCTCGACAGGTGTTCGCAGGCTAGAACCGAATCTCTTCTCGAAAGAACAACTAGAGTCTTTCAAAGATCCCGAAAAGTATCTGCAATATCGACGAAGTGTGGAGAAGGGATACTTCCAGCGTTTCGGTGTCGTCTTCAAAAACTCTCCCGAGAACAAGGACTTGCGTCAAAAATGGACCAAGATGATGCTAGACCGGGTAGTTGATAAGCCAGAACTATCGGATAAGATCATCCCTGACTTTCCTCCAAACTGTCGTCGACCGACCCCTGGTCCGGGCTATCTAGAAGCCCTTACCAAAGAGAATGTCAGATTTATACAGACGCCTATCCAGCGATTCACAGAAAAGGGGATCGTAACCAACGATGGTGTGGAGCGAGAAGTGGACGTTATCATCTGCGCAACTGGCGCAAATGTCGACTTCGCTCCCCCATTCTCTGTCATCGCTGACGGTATCGATCTGAAGACAGCATGGAAGCCAGAAGGCCACTTTGGATTCCCCTACACATATCTCGGCCTGGCAACACCTGGATTCCCTAACCTGCTCTGGATTGGAGGACCTGCTTCCTCCGGATACAGCGGCTCTGTACCAAACAACGTCGAGAACCAGATCACCTACATCGCCAAGGTAATCCGAAAATTCCGCAGTCAGGGCATCAAGAGCCTGGCACCCTCAAAACAAGCGACAGATGAATACGTCGAGTACAGCGATAAGTTCTATCCTCGCACGGTCTGGACCGCCAACGACGACTCCTCCGAAGGAAACAAGAACTGCAGTTCGTGGTATAACGGCGGGCAACCAGGCGGTCGCGTGCATGGCCTCTTCCCAGGGAGTGCGAGTCACGCGAACTATGTCCGACGGGATCCTAGATGGGAGGATTTCGAGTATACGTATCTTAACCCCAGCGGGAATCGATTCGCGTACTTTGGCAATGGATGGACAAAGAGGGAATTGGACCCAGAGGCTGATCTCACACCTCATCTTACAATTCCAGAGAAGATTGATCTGCGAACGTATATGGAAGGTTGGTGGGATGTATGAATGGTTAAGTTAACAAGTGAAGATGACTTCCGATACTATCAGATAGATTCTTATACCTAGGTTGAGTAATGAAGCTGAGATTCTGCCCAATTGTGTCTAAATTAGGCATATGAGATGCAAGGCCTTTCGATATACTCTCATATACGGTTAATTTTCTCCTACATGGTCTATTTACACGGACACTTATTGAAATTGAGCTGCAGCGTTGAACATGTAATATAGTTGTGACACTTGCTTCTCTAGGTCAACACATATACTTCACACATGGACAGAACTTAGTTCTCCTTCTGTGCATACTTCGGAACCTCTTCCCCTTCTTTCCAGAAATACTGCGCTCCCGGATGCGTATCCGGCAGTCTGTTCTGTCCTGCCTTACCGTAAACATTCTCACGGAACGTACCTCCCTTTACCGTGTAATCATCCCAGAATAACCCTCTCCTCCGCAATTCAGGCAGTAGATAGGTGATGATATCCTCAAACGTCTCCGGAATACTAGCAGCACTGAAATTGAAACCGTCCACATCAGCAACTTCAACCCACTTCTCCAGCTGGTCGGCCACCGTATTTGCGCTGCCGATGATCTTGGGTCCGTTACCACCGAGTTTCAGGTACTCTGCGATGGTCTTCTTGTCCCATTTCTTGCCCTCCGTTCCTGGGACCGTGCTCGCCCAATGATTGACCATGCTTCGGATTGCGGGTTGTTCGACGAAGCGGAAATCTTGGTCTTCGGGGTACTTGCTAAGGTCGTAGCCTGACCAGCCTCCAAAGAGAGCTAGCGCACCTTCTTCATCTCCGTATGAAGCGATTTCTTCGAACTTGGCCTGGGCAGCCTCGTCCGTCTCTGCGACAATGGCAAGGACGCCAGCAATGATCTTGATACTCGAAGGATCTCGTCCAGCCTCTGCAGCCTGCTTGCGGATGGTATCGACCGATGGTCTCACGAGCTCGGGCGCATGTCCATTCAAGAAAATAGCCTCCGCATGCTGTGCGGCGAATGCCTTCCCGGCTGTAGATGTACCAGCCTGAAGCAACAACGGCGTACGTTGAGGCGAAGGCTCAGTCAGATGCGGCCCCGGAATCTTGAAATACTTCCCTTCATGGTTAATCTGACGGACCGCGTGTGGATCGGCGTATCTTTTCTCGCTCTTCTCCACGGCTCCATCCCTCCAGGATCCTTCCCACAGCTTATATGTCACATGAAGATACTCGTCCGCGATCCTATAACGCTCATCATGCTCAATTTGAGTGTCTAACCCGAAATTCCTCGCCGCTGAATCCAGATACGACGTGACGATATTCCACCCCACACGTCCACCGCTCAAATGGTCGACTGTCGAGAAGCGACGCGCAAGCGCATAAGGCGAATCGTACGTCGTTGACGCCGTGATTCCGAACCCGATACTCTGCGTGGAGGCTGCTAACGCAGAAACGCTGTAAAGCGGGTCAATGATAGGGAATTGCGTTCCGCCAGGAATTGTAGGGTCGAGGTTCGCAGGCCCCTTGTATACATCGTACCCTCCCAGGACATCGGCGAAGAAAATAGCGTGGAATTTCGCAGCTTCGAGCTTCTGCGCAACGGAAATCCAGTGCTGGATCGAGTTGTAGGAGGTGCCTTTGTCTTTGGGGTAACGGTATAGACCGGGGTTAAGATGTGTAGGGGCTTGCATCGTGAAAGCATTCACTATGAGCTGCTTCTTAGGTGGGGAGGATGGCGATGAGGACGCCATTGTGAAGGAGCTCCTTTGGCTATTCCCAGTTGTCCTTTCTGTTCCAATTGAAGAGGACACGGAGTAGTTAGACCTTGCAGAGTGGTCAAATTCTCAAAGGCAACCAAATAAGAAAACCAAATCCACCAAGTTCCTCAATCGATTATTTCTTTGGAAGAAGATTCAGAGTACTTCTCCCAGAACCCCTCTACCCCTCCTGCCCCTCACCAAACCCCTAGGAACTGGGACTGTACTATGGCCAGAAAAGACAATAGATGCGCCGAAGAATAGTAATTACAGCCATTATTTCCACAACATCGTTCGTAATAACTAGACCGTTGGCATCATGCAAGCTAAGGAAACAACCGAAGTTAAAGCATGTATTGTACAGTACATACATACATACAAAACCAAAAACTACAAACGACACCCCCACCGCGGACAGATTCCGAACGAATGCCCCAGAAAAGGTAAAAGGCACGAGAGGGGAGAGATGCTCTAGAATAGATTACAGATAAGAGCGTTGGAAGATGTCAATGCGTTGCTTCGTGATAGGCGGGAGATCGATAAAGCAATGTCAGGGCGCTATTGCGTCAATCGATCCCGGAATCTCCTAACCGTCCTCACATGCTCCGTACATGCTCTACATAAGTAAGTAATAGCTAGTTAAACCTACAGAGCTTCTCATCAAAGCCTAATTAACTATTGAACTAGAGTATTTCTACTTTTATACGCGGAAGATGCCCGTTCGTAATTTACAGGATGGCTTTTGTTTTATGTACTGGTAAAGTCTAGTTGTATTTTGCATTGCGTGTGTGTGTCTAGATCTGGAGTGTCTTCAGGGCTTGGCCGGAGAGTTGGCCGATTGGCGATAAATGCAAATTTTTGAGATCAATCATTTACAAAGACATCGGAGCTGATGCCGGATCTGACTTCGGTGAGAATCGATATGGCGATGTTAGCAGTACGAAAGCTGATATTCCTTGAATCAGTGATTGCGTTAATGCTGTTGGATGTCGTGATCATCAAGTCAAATTATTCTATAGACATTTTGCTATCCATAGTCTATCGAGTATCATGTTCATCTGAATCAGACCGTGGCCGCCATGTGTGTAAATGTCATCTTTTTTATGAAACAGGTAATTCCGATTACGCCTGCGAGTCAAGTCCAACAACAATTCTCTTCCCAGAAACTGAACCTTCCCGAAGAATGTCCAGCGCATCATTGACACCGGCCAATCCACCTTTTGCGTGAACAACCTCTGGAAGTTTGATGCTCTCGGTCTGTAGGAGGCTTTCGAGCCAGGTTACCATGCTCTCGCCGACTGCGGGAGAGGTATGGAAGAGCTTGATCGGGACCGTGTGGTAGTGAATTCGGGGATCTTGTTCCTTGGGAATGCCAGTCAATCCAAGAAGATGCGCTTGTGGTCCGTCGTCTTCGCTACGGAATAGCGCATTCTGTAGCAGCGTTGCTGTATCCTTGCCCACTATGTCGAGACCAAAGCGTAGTTTACCTCCTGTGACGCCTCGAATGATTTCCACGGCACGTTCGGTATCGTGTCGATCTACTAGTAGATCTGCTCCAGCGTCTAGGAGTTTTGCCCCGTGACGCGCAACGTCTGCAACACATATCACTCTGAGGCCGCACAGTTTTGCGAGCTGTAGTGTGATATAACCGGTCGTTGTGGATGCTGTCTTCCCGTTAGTACGATCTCGAAGCCATCTCGCTGAACATGTCATGTCTCACCTCCCCAAATTGCTAGCCAGTCGCCCTTTTGAATCCGTTCCGATTCGGGTGCTGATGAAAAGCACTCTCCCCGAATGTCCTCTGGGACCTCGTTGACATCTGTACCCTTCAGGACCTGGGGAAGGTTCGGTCCCTTTGCACCTCCGGAAATGGTAGAAAAGTCCAAACCAAACGATACGCCCAAAGCCAAAGTCGAGGCCACGAATGCCACTCCCAAAGATGCTGCCTCGTTTATCGACGTCGTTGACGGTATACGTGCTGCGTTATAATTCGTCGCTACTGCATATTCCTGGAACGCAGCTTTCCGGATGTCTCTGTAGTCTGTCGATGGTACCAGGACAATATCTCCAACACGAACACGCGAACTCTCATTGGATACTTGTACGACCACGCCAGCAAAATCACGGCCGTTGATCCAGGGCAAGGCGGGGATCCCAAAGTTGAACGCCCTATATTCGTTTTCTCAGTGAGTATCCTTTATATAAAGTACCGACCAATATACGTACGGTGCCTTCCAGTCAATCGGGTTCAACCCAACTGCGAGTACCTTCACGAGGATCTCTCCATTGTGTATTAACGTGGGTATCGCATGATCCTCGATCAACTTATACTTTTCCCGAGCAGCTTGAAGTAATAGCACGTTCTGTTTGCTCGTCTGCAGTTTGGCATCGATGGGACTGTTCGACCTGGTGGTATCTGTACTGTCTCCCTGACCTTCCACGAATATGTGTCTATGGAATAGGTCCTGCCCGTTCACCTCAACCTCCGTGCTCTGCACGAACGTTGATGTTGTCGACATTGTGCCTTCTGCCATCAACTATCTATGCGATACACCACCAAAAAGAAGAGGTACCTGCGCACGTCGGAGAAAAAGAATACAGTATTATACGGGATAATGGAATCTGCAGAGTGACCTAGGTCTCAGGAACCAGCCCGAAATCCTAGGCTTATCGGAATTATTCGCCATTGATTACGGATCTGAGGCACAGCAGGGCATTACAAAACATCAACCGCACCACCGGGAGACGATTGGGCCTATCGAGGGGACTATTTGAGTGGAAACTCAGGATCTACCCAACCAGTTCCAGACTCGTGGGCATGCTTTGCAACTTTGCTGTTAGTTAGTACTCTATATCAGATTTGCAGCTGATGGTGAATATGCTCATGGCGGGGTCATATGGCGTGATAGATAAATGTTATTGGAGGGGTAGCATGGAGAAACTGGAGGGGATAGAAGAGCATAGAGCATTCAGTAAGCCGTGCTGCACATTCCAACAGTATCTATAATCTTGAGTTGCTTAGCTCTTCAGTAGTCGCGATCGTTGTTTTGGACAGGATATGGCGTTGTTACAGCGTAACGGGAGATGTACATATTCGTCTGATAAAACCAAGTTACTGGAGACTCTTGTCACAGGCTCATCAACGTAACGAGGACGGGCTCATGGATAAACGGCACTGATTGTCGCTGCCGATTTGGCCACAGGATGCTGATGTGATTGCGGGTTCGGATGACGAGAGATTTAACGTTCTCTGTCTCTCCCTCGCTTGAGCTTCCCTTCCCGTTGCCGACGACTTCTTCACCACCGAGCGCTGTTGAGCAAGATGATTTAGCGATCGCATCTGTTGTTCTCCGTTACAGGCCTGAAATGTCCCTGCTTATCGCGCAATTTCGGCATGGGCGTGCATATGTCACTTACCACGTGTGAGCCCCGCAGAAGTCTCGTAAAATTGGCTTGTATTGATATTGCATCTTGCAGAAAACGATACAAGCACGGTATTGTAGTTTATCATGAAATACTTGAGGATGTATTTGTATGTTTAGAGGATGTATCTATTTGTAGGCTCTAACCTGAGATCCGTGCTACTCTATGGGTCGCATACTTGAACAGAGTTGAAGTCGCGTCCTTCAAACATACTTCTTTTGTAAACATATTGCAGCTTCCTTGCCAAAAAGAAATCTCCTCGATAAAGCAGACTTCTGTTCTCGAGCGCTCTCTAAGAAGATCTATTGATTCGTCATGGGTTCAGTAGGCGAGAATGGAGCTGAAAGTCAGAAGCAGATTCTTCTAAATGCCTTTGACATGTCCACCGTGGGACACTTGTCACCAGGGCAATGGAAAGTAAGAGAATAGCGCGATGGAAGCTGCGGTAGCGACAATGTGTTGATAATTATTTCTCTATAGGACCCGGAAGATAGATCAGCCTCGAAACGAAAGCTGGACTACTGGGTTAATTTGGCCAAAATCCTGGAGAGGGGAGATATCAATGCTCTGTTTCTGGCTGATACCTATGGTGGTTATGACACATATGAGAACTCACTGGACAATTGTATCAGGAGAGCTGCTCAATGGCCTGTCACCGACCCAACTATTGTCAGCTTATCCCCATTCAAGTTGCTTTCTGTCTATCTACTAATAATATTTACTCTATAGCCGATCAGTGCAATGGCTGCGGTGACCAAGAACTTGGCTTTTGGAATTACTGCCTCGACGTCATTCGAACCCCCATTTCTCCTGGCAAAGAGGTTCTCCACTCTTGACCATCTGACCAACGGTCGAATTGGTTGGAATATTGTAACATCCTGGAAGAAAGGAGCATTCAAAGCTATCGGCCTGGATGAGCCAATTGAGCATGACCGTCGTTATGCTCAAGCAGATGAATATCTGCGCCTAGTATACAAGTATATTACCCCAATCGTATGTTTTTGGTCCATACTAACCATGAATAACCATTTAGGCTGTGGGAAGGCTCCTGGGCGGATGATGCAGTCGTTGCCGATGCGGAGAATGATACCTATGTTGATCCAGACAAGGTCAGAGTGATCGATCATAAGGGAGAGTTCTACAACCTGGAAAGCAGACATATCGTCGATCCTAGCCCTCAAAGGACACCGTTCCTCTTCCAAGCTGGGACATCACCGTAAGTGTCGTATTAAAATCCCGTTTATCACCAATGCTGAGTACTTCTTACAGAGCTGGTTCCCAGTTTGGTGCGACTCATGCGGAGGCTATCTTTGTTTCCGCACACAGCCCCTCGGTCCTGAAACCAAGAGTTGCAAAGATTCGAGAATTGGTTCAGGCGGCTGGTCGCGATCCTCTGTCGATCAAGTTTTTCGCTACATTCACCCCTATTATTGGCCGCACAGAAGAAGAGGCAAAGGCAAAGTTTGAAAGAGCGAAACGCTACGCTTCCACTATCGGTGGTCTTGTTCTCTTCTCTGGCTGGACGGGAATAGATATCTCTAACATCCCGCTGGATGAAGAGATTGATCCTGAAAAGCATTCTTTGGAGAAACACAAGGTCACATCAATTGCAGAGACCCTCACTGCCAGAACTCCGGAGTTGCCTTCCCTAACACCGCGCGTGGTAGCTGAGATTGCCTCCATTGGTGGCCTGGGCCCTGTAGCTATTGGTACCCCAGCTCAGATAGCCGATGAGCTTCAGCGCTGGATCCGAGAGGCAGACATCGATGGATTCAACCTTGGTTATGTTACAACGCCTGGTACCTTCGAAGATGTCGTCGATTTACTTGTACCAGAGCTTCGCAGTCGCGGCGTCTACCCTCCAAAGAGAGATGAGCAGGATCCGCCGCTAACTGCCCGAGAGAAAGTGTATGGAAAAGGTCAAAGCGGACTCCGTGACGATCATGTGGGTAGTAAATACAGATATTCGGTCTATAAGACTGACCCTCCTTTCGTCAAAGAGGATGCATCTCAGTGATGTGATCAATTGCTCTTGTTTAGACCAGGATTTCTAAAACAAGATCACGGAAAACATTCTCCAAGATAGCATCGGTCTGATACTTGAGCCCAGGGACTTATCTTCTGGTCCATTACAATAAAACAATGGAATTGTTCCAATTCATCCAATCAATACTCGGTAGTTGCTAACCACTCAATTGTCCACACATCATTACATAAGCGTGAGACAAGCCGTGTCTCCATTTTGGCGATCAACTAGTAGTATGAGCTAGTCTAATGCTAATTTATCTTCAACACTCTGAATGCGATACGATAAGACAATAGGAATCGCAGAGGCCGGAGAAAGGCGTCATTGCTTTTGCATGTTTTCCGGCATAAGCTTATCATGCCAGTTGTTCTCGTCATGGGCTCAGATCATGTACTCCAATCATTGGATCTTACATCAATGTAGGGGGAAATGGCGTGCGATCGCCCAACAATGTCAACCCTGTGTTTCTCTATTTCAGGAGTCATGTTTACAAATACACCACAGCATGGGCATTAAACCGCCTAGGCTCTTCCTCGCCCTTATGATTGTCAGAAAACTACCAAATATCAAGATCACTTTTCGGTCTACTATTGCTATGTCTTAATCTGAGCCAGCAGCTTTTTGTCTAGTTAGCCACTACGAAGCTTAATCACAGTCGCAGGACCGAAACGATGGATGACGCGGAGACTCTGACGGAGGCTCTGCTTCCAGCATCCCGGGACTATCAAACATTCGGCACAGATAGACCGTCACAAGAAGAAGCAGAAGACCTACGAGCTGTCGAACACGATACGCTGCCAGAGACTGCGACTTATGGCAGAAACCTCAACTGGTCCAGTGCCTATATCCTCGTTATATCCAGAGTCATAGGGAGCGGTATATTTGCAACTCCAGGGGCTATACTGAAGTCGGCAGGGAGCACAGGTTTGACCCTAGTATTATGGGTTGTCGGTGCTATTTTGTCAGCATGCGGTCTCGCGGTCTCCCTTGAATATGGATGCATGCTGCCTCGGTCCGGAGGAGATAAGGTCTATCTGGAATTTACCTATCGACATCCTAGGTTTCTTGCCTCGACCCTGGTAGCTGCCCAAGCGGTGCTTCTAGGGTTCACAGCCAGCAACTGCATTGTATTTTCCAAGTATATATGGTTTGCACTGAACGTGCAGCCTACGGAATTCCAAAATAAAATCCTGGCAGCTGGGCTACTGACGATTATAACGGTCGTGCATGCCCGCTTTCTGAAGACCGGGATTTGGATACAGAACATGCTAGGATGGATCAAGGTCTTCTTAGTTGGTATAATGGCAATTACCGGTCTATTTGTGATTGCGTTCCACCATCAAAAGGATACCGATATTGGGTCTTCCTCCTCCGCCGCAGCTACCAGTTTACTTTCCTGGGATGAGCTTTGGAAAGACACTAACTGGAGCTGGGGGACTATATCTACGTCCCTCTTCAAGGTCTTTTACTCGTACGCCGGCCTGAGCAACGTCAATAATGTCCTGAATGAAGTCAAGAACCCAGTTCGCACTCTGAAGACTGTCGGTCCCGCTGCTCTTATCACGGCGTGTGGTCTTTATCTTCTGGCGAATATATCTTATTTCCTCGTTGTTCCGATTCAAGAAATCAAAGAGAGCGGGGAGTTGGTTGCAGCATTATTTTTCGAGCGAGCCTTTGGGCCCCATCTAGGCAGAACGATTCTCCCTTTGGCCATCGCAATTTCAGCAGCTGGAAATGTGATGGTAGTTACATTCACTCTTGTGAGTGGTCTCTGTCTATGTTTTCGCCTGGATTCTGACAACCTATAGGCACGAGTGAATCAAGAAGTAGCCCGGCAGGGCTTCCTACCCTTTGCTAGAACATTATCCTCATCTCGTCCTTACAACTCTCCCTTGGGCGGTCTTATCGTGCACTATATTCCTTCGATACTGGTGATAACCCTCCCGCCGCAGGGCGACGTATATAATTTCATCCTCGACGTGGAAGGATATCCTGGTCAATTCTTTGCGCTGGCGATCACAACCGGTCTTCTACTGTTGCGTTATCGACGCCCTGATCTGAAAAGGCCATTTAAAGCCTGGCTACCTGCAGTGTGGCTAAGGATTATTGTCTGCCTGGCATTGTTGGCGGCTCCATTCTTCCCTCCTCCTGGCTGGAAAGGAGATGTAGATTTCTTCTATGCCACTTATGCCGTAGTTGGCGTGGGAATGTATGTTTCCGCTTAAAACTCCTCTTGACTTCTGAGGCTAACTTGAACAGAATACTTTTCGCTGTACTCTACTGGTATGTATGGACTGTTTTGCTACCAAGATGGAGAGGATATACTTTGGAAGAGGAGGTTGAAGTCCTGGAGGATGGAACCAGCATTACGAAGCTTGTTCATTATTATAAATCGTAGAGTATAGATGATCAGTAATGCGTTTATCAATATAGAACCATGAACCATACTCTCCAAATATGATATGATAATTGTACGCAGTCTGACATGTTGCCTAAATTCCGAAACCAGTCATGCGCCCCTTATCATTGCTTAACCCCCCAAGTTCATGTTGCTATTTGCCAGCAAATATTGAGTTGGCTTTCGGGATCAGCATAGTATGCATCAGGCCCAATAGGATTAATTTGCATTTCTCAGCATACAACCTTGACGCTATCGATTGCAATAATGGCATGCTGATCTGACAAATTGCCAGGTTTACCCCGCTTCTGTCAAACGCAGGATATCAAAATATAAATAGATATTCTGTTTATCCTACAACATAAATTCTTAAGCACATCATAGTTGCTCCAAATCCTCCAAACAAAGCTGTTACTCGATCAATATGGCTTCTGCAGCAGTGGGCCTACCTTCCGGCCAGGGTGCAGCCCTTCGTGTCCAAAAGTCATTCCCTGTTACTTCATCAGAAAAGCCCCATCATGTTCAGACTATCCTGAATTACTACAAGGATCCTGGTGATGGTTCTCCCCCTTCACCAACGTATGTCGGCAAGCCGGAAACATACAATAACAAGCCAGTGGAACCTACCCCGGTCACCATAACGGACATTAGCGGTCATGAACTGGATTATACACTCGACAAGAACGGCTTCCAGATCTACTATCATGAGAGCAAGGAGAAGGAATTCTTGGATGACGACAAGATCAAGAGCGAGTACTATCCCGAGACGGAGCAACTGCTGAAGGACGCGTATGTTTCCTAATATCTTACAATCATAATATTCCGCAATCAAATAGCTAACAACACACGATGGTACTATAGGACTGGAGCTTCGCAGGTCTTCATTTTTGATCACACTATCAGACGAGCGGCCAAGGACACTCGCACTCCTGACGCTCAACTCCGAGGCCCAGTGCAGCGCGTACACATTGACCAGTCGTACGAAGCCAGCAAGAGCCGTGTCTCTCACCACCTCCCGGAGCAGGCTGATGAGCTTCTCAAGGGCCGGTATCAGATAATTAATGTCTGGCGGCCGATAAAGACCATCTATAAGGACCCCTTGGCCGTCGCGGAGGCTCATTCTGTCCCTGACAGCGACTTGCTTGGTGTCCCTCTGATCTACCCTAATCGAACCGGAGAGACTTACACTGTGCGACCTAACCCGGCACACAAGTGGTATTATCGCTACGGACAGACTCCTGAGATGGTCACTCTGATCAAGTGTTTCGATTCCAAGACCGATGGTCGCGCTCGACGAGTGCCTCATACAGCGTTTACGAACCCCGAAACGGAGGGATCATATCCCCGTGAGAGTATCGAGGTCAGAGCTCTTGTGTTCCATCCTGAGGATAGGGATTAAATTGTATTGTGTGGATCTTCATGAGTATATGAGTTTGTAATAGGTCAATTTCACTCTTTTACTGAACAAACAGTCTTCATGCCAGTCAAGGGTTCATTAATAAAGCTTAGTATGAACCGTGCTCAGGTGTATTATTATGAAATTGCGAAGACAAGAAACAGCTATATCCTAAAATTTGCCCTGGTGGACGCTAATAGCCTTTAACCAGCGTCTTTGGCCTGAATTATGACTGTTCTTCTGGTACCGAGCAGTATCTTTCAATTTTGCCGCGCATTCTAGGAGGGGAAATTTCAAGAGCAGAGTCTAGGAAGCTCTAGAATGCGACACAGAATTCCAAGCCTGGAACTTGTTTGTTCTGCCTCCGCGCTGTTCGTAATCGCAGCTAGAAATGCCGTGATAGCACGTAATCCCTTGAAACACCACCACATGCATCTATGACCTCGGCGACCCAGCCAATGAGGACTCGCTAGTACTGTACGCGATACTCGCCATGAGGTATAGACGGAAACATCCCGATAACTTAGCTGTTAAATGCGGTCACGAATAAGCGTTAGTGGTATGGTTGACTTTTGGTGGAGGCTTTTTTTACGTTGCACGTTGTTGACAATCGCGTGGGACGCAAGAAAGATAGACCCGAAGTCTTGGCTAGATTGTGTATATAGTTACTATGCTGTCTCCGATAACATGCTAGAGCCCTTTTTGGTGGTTGTCATCTGCTGGAAATAGCACTCTTATCAATAGTTCGAAAGCTATTTCAAGATGCAGGAGAAAGATGCTGTGGTTCGTAACGACGAAGAGATAGCTCACTCTCAAAGTCAAGCGCCTCCGAAGGGTATGTTGTGTCACGATAAACGCTTCAAAACTTACGCGCACACTCACACGAAGTAGTGAAATGGTATCGGTCAACTTTCTACAATGCCTTCATTCTGGGACTCTGCAATTTTCTCGCCCCGGGTATTTGGGGCGCGATGAACTCCCTCGGCGGTGGTGGAGATGAGACGCCCTATTTGGTCAATGCGGCTAATGCTCTGACTTTCTGCCTAATGGTACTCTCTTGTTTCTTTGGTAGTGTCATAGTACGCTACATCGGGATCAAATGGACATTCATTATCGGGACGATGGGATATGCGCCCTTCGCAGCAGGCCTCTACACGCATAATCGGTTCGGGTTTGACTGGTTGGTCCTTTTGGGTGCGGCACTATGCGGCTTGTCTGCTGGGATTTTCTGGATGGCAGAAGCAGCAATTGCTCTTGCGTACCCTGAGCCCCATAACCAAGGACGTTTCCTTGGCTTCTGGTTGAGCTTCCGTGTCGGAGGACAGATTGTGGGAGGTGCCGTGAACCTAGGCATCAACATCAAGAGAAACACTGCAGGGAAAGTCTCATATACCGTGTTCATCATTTTCATCGTTCTCCAAGCGCTGGGTCCCTTTGCGGGTCTTCTTTTGAATAAACCGTCTCGAGTCCAGCGAACTGATGGATTGCCGGTCCGTTTGAGGATTACCCAAAGCCCTTGGACCGAAGTGAGGGAAATGACCAAGCTCTTCTTCAGCCGTAACTTCCTCTTGATTGTTCCGCTCATCTCACAGGCTGTCTACTCCGAAGCAGTCATGTTCAGTTATCAGGACCTATGGTTCAGCGTCAGAGCGCGTGCTTTAGGGTCTTTCCTTTCCGGAATTATTGCACTTATTTTGGGAAACATCCTTGGTGCTTTCTTGGACCGAAAAGATGTCGCGCTGAAGAAGAGAAACCGGTTCACATTTTTCATTGTTCTGGCACTCCAAGGAGGCTGGTGGATTTGGGGAACCATCCTGGTCACAGAATTCCACAAGACAAATCCATCGTATGACTGGGTGGACCCTGGTTTTGGAAGGGCATTCGCCCTGTTTTTGTTCTTGGTCGCCGGCTTTCAATTGAACTATCTATATCTGTGAGTGGCTTACTGCATCATGTCCGGTGTAATTGCTGGACCAATTGGAATCTAACCACGCACTACAGCTACTTCGTTGTCGGAAACATCGCCAAGGATGAAGAGGAAGTTGTCCGCATTGCAGGCTTGCTTCGTGGTACCGAATCTGCAGCTCAGGCTGTTAGCGTAAGTATCGGCCGTTTGAACAGAATACGCTTAGAATAAGCTGACATTCCGATAGTACGGTCTTAGCAGTGTGCCAATCATGGCATCAATAGGGAATATATATTTAAACTTTGCGCTTTGGGCCGTCGCCTTACTGCCAGCATGGATTGTTACAAAAGAGATCGGTGTCACGTTAGGCGATAGGAAGGTTGAGAGAGAGACGAGACCCTTGAATGAGCCTGTAAGCGAATAAGGGGAACTCTGTATTTGAGTAGATATATAAACAGCTACATAGCTTATTTCATGCATTAACCAAGTTTCCAGCAATAAATGCTGCGTTTACTCTTTTAACTACCAGAACTCTCTTAGTTTCCTTTTTTCAGGAGGCATCTATGGTAAATATACATACAAATTATGAATATGACGAACCCTGAATCTATTTCTAGCTGTTCCATAATTCAATGTTCTACACCACGTCGACCTGTTCAGCATCTTTTCTCTTAACTCCTGAGTAGAACTGTCTCTCATCTAGGACCTTGATATCATCTTCCGCAAAAACCCTTCCTTCCTTCTGCGCTTTATTTCGCAACCGTGCGATCCTTCGAACGTCCCATTCCAAGTTCCTTGTCAACCACCACGTCCAGAGATTAGCAAAAAAGGCCGCAATGATAGAAGCTCCTGCAATGGCGAAGCTATTTTTGTAGCGATTATATGCCCATTTCTCCTGGAACAGCTGTGGCCCGATCACACCACCTACTTGGCCGACGCAGTTTTGGAAACCCAGTGCGAAGGCCGCACCTGTTGAGCCCTTCAACGTCGTGGAGCGCCAGGCCCAGAAGGGGATGAAGTACATGCTATAGAACATGGTACCAAGGATACACGCAACATATATTCCGGCGGGTGATGATATAGTGAAGAAAAGCACGAAACAGACGACCATGCCGACCATGATGATCCTTGATATATATGTTAGATGATCCGGACTGACTAATTGGATGAGTTCAAAGAATAGGGAAAGGGTCATACATAATATAAGCCGGCCGTGTTATGTAGGCCCATTTGATAAAATAAGCTGAAAACACAATGGCTATAATGGAAGCCGCTGCTGGTGGGATATTGAGTAGCTGGTTCTTTGGCAATGAAGCGAACCCGAGGCTGGTCGTAATTGTTGGGAGATACCAACTGAGCGAGTAGCCGCCGAGATTGACAAGGAACTGAGCAAGCATGAAGGCCCACATCGACGTTGTCTTCAGCGCTTCGATCACTTCTTCCTTTTTAAAAGCAGGATCACTCGTCACTGGCGCGCTTTCCGGCAGGCGTGCCTCGATAAATTCTTGCTCTCGTGGTGTGAGCCACTTATTGCTTCTAGGGGATTTTGGGTAGTCGGGCAAAACGAGCCAGATAACAGCGGAGAAGAGAATCGTTGCCAATCCCTCGAGGAGATAGACCCTAGTAATACATCAATATCCCGATGCTAGAGAGGGCAAGTAGCTCAATCTCACCAGCGCCAGGCACTCAGTCCCCTCATGCCATTCATATAGCTGATGCAGTAGCAAATCAATGAACCAACCACTGTGGCCAATTGTTGAATAGCGAACATCCATGCGATAGGGCGGCCCATTTCGTCTGGTCGATACCAACTTGCAAATTGCACAGCTAAGCCCGGGAACATCCCTGCCTCCAGCAAGCCCAGAAGGAATCGCACAGCATATAATGCTCCGCGGTTCTGGACCGCAGCATGGCAGGCGAGAACAATTCCCCAGGAGCAGAAAATACGAGTCTGCCATACACGCGGACCCACCTTCTTCATGACCAGATTGCTTGGGGCTTCGAAGATAATATAGCTAATCTGAATAAATCATCGTACGGGGTTAGTTAATGGATAGAATTCCCTACCAAGCATGTTCTGACTTACAAAGTAGATAGACTGGATCCAGTTATACTGGTCGGCCGTCATATGTAGCTCTGTCAATATATTCCTGTCGCTTCCAACCTGGAGCACTTTAACACTTGACGCATTGTTGTAGTCGATCTGTTCACATTAATATAAAGTCAACAACCTACATACTGTAGGTAGTATTCATGATTAACATACCGTCTTTATCATGTACATTAGCCCAGTGAGGAGCAAGAACCGCGCATCGACCTTCTTCATGATACCCTTTTCCTCCTCCGCAGTAAAACTTGACAGGAATTCTGCTTTGGCTACAGGATCATCGCGCAGGATCTTACTCTCTGCCTGAGTGACCTCAAAAGTGGGCTGTTTGTCTGATAATTCGGACGATGTGCTCTTGGGGAGAGCCTCTATTGTTGACTCCATATTTTCGAGCCCAGATGAAGATAGCTTTGAGTCTCAGAAATACTCCGTATAGTTGGCTTTGCTATAAAGGCAAGAGTGCTAGAGCTCATGACTTTAAATATCATATATTCTAAAGCTTCAGACGGCCTGCATAATTATCTAGGCTAAGCTTTCTGATAGCATCTTACCAAACCTGCCGAATTTGCCATCTGAGCGGTCTCAACCGCCTTACGAATTGGTGTGGCTATATGGACGTGACGAGTCCTCAAATCGTATTTGGCAGGTAATATACTAAACAAGCGGAACGTCTCCGAAAAATGGAAAGGAAAACCTTTCCGTAAGCATAATAAGACGAATAAATTACCACAGCCATTTATCCCTTCAAGAAGGAAATACCCAATATTACAGTAACGGGGTGCAGATATTTTGACAATCTCTACTCAAGAGCGGGCGGTTGTCGCGCACACGTTGGTCTCGCGCACGTCATCGGTTGGCTTAATTGCCCATCATGGTAGCGTGGAACAGAACAAAAGTTCCCACAGCGTATTGATAGCAGTTTTTGCGTATTGAGAGTAAAGTAGCTTCTTGGTTTGTTACCCTAGCAGGATGATGCCATAGTCTTGCATACTTACACCAACGTTGAGCCAGTAAGAGATAAAATACACTGTGCCGATTTCCGCTTTGAAAGATGTCTACTATGCTCGCAACCGTTTACCGTCAGCTACCCCTGTCCAGGTTCTCTGGACTGGGGAAATAAGACATAGTATGGGGATTTTCGTGATAATTAACTTGCACCTGCGTTAAAGCCACAGTTCGAAACCACGACGGTCACTTGCGAAGTAGGTTTGTATCTATATATCTACTCAAAGCATGATTCGTTAACTTATTTATTTATGTACATGAGGAACTCTTCTGGCGACTAATCAGACAAATCCTCTATTATCCTGTCTGAATACCAAGAGCGCAAGCTTATGCCGCACAAACAGACCAAAAAGCCCGCAGATTGTCTGAACAGCAACCATATTCCATGCCAGTTTATCCTCTCTCATCGGGCCCATCCAGACCAGCCACAGATTCAGAATAGTCAGATTAGTTGACTCGACAATTTGCCCCTCTTTGTTCTTTCTTAATCGTACCAGTCGGAGTCGTTCCAACAGCTCCAGAGCCATAGCCACGAGAGGCCGAGGAGGTGCTGCCCATTCAGTCACGGATGCATCCAATAACCCCGTGGAGGCATTGAATTTGGGTAGACGATGACGTGGACATGGTATGATACGGAAAAGTTGTGGGGTTGAGTAGAGAAAGTTGAAGATCTGTGGTATGAACATGAGGAGTAGAGTCTTGCTGAAATGGCCTAGAATGCCGACCACAGCAAACACCATACCCGCAAAATAGCAGTACGTATCACCCACGAAGACCTTCGATGGGTACCAGTTATGGCACAAAAGTGCTAGGGATACCCCGACAAAGGGTAGCAGGAAATAGATCGAGAATAAATGCGAATCTGTTGCTGGGTGTGGGTATGGTGTAAACGGTGCCAAGTACAACGCATCATTAGCCAGCAGCAAAAGTGCAATAACTAATGACTGTGCGACCTCGACACCGTTAATTCCTGCCAACATATTGATACCGTTTGGACAGAAGATGGCTACAGCAGCCATGTACACATAGTACAGCCATCCGAGATCGACACTATTGCCGAGATAGCGCTGAAGTGGGACAGGAACCACTACCTGCGTGACCCCAAAATCTACAAAGTAGACTATAAGCATGGGTATGCTTCCGAACGCAGGAATCAAAACTTTGTGCCGCCATCGGATGTCCAGCAGATCGTCTCCAATTCCAAGGATAACAATGGACTGGAGAGATAGTAGACCAGAAAGATAGGAAGCAAGCTATATGCGATGTAAGCAAAAGGACCTAGTTCAACACAGTGAAAGTAATCTCCATACCTTGCTATGAGGGAATCGATGAAGGAAGCGGCCTGTCTCGACTTCTTGTACTTCAAAAGCCACATCCCTATTCCCTCCCCCTGAAGTAGCTGCGACGATATATTTATAGAATGGGAATGGGATAAAAACAATTAGAAGCAACAGATACACGACAGCACAGACAGCCCCCATTGTTTCTGGTCTGAATAGTAGTTAGCATTGATCGGATCATAAAATTGGGGGAGCTCGTACATTTCAGGCTTTCGAGGTTTGGCCATGTCTTTTCCCTTCAAACCAGCCTTCATGAAGACAGGCCCAAGCCATCGTATCAGACTATAAGTTGCAGCAAATGCAATCGCACTGCATGCGAGCGATGCTATCAAGGGCTCGCCATCGCCTTGAAGAGTATTGACAACAATTCCAAGAGAGACCCCGACAAGGAGCAGAAGGCTCCATGTCTCCGTCCCAGATAGAGTTGCTGAAGCAGTCATTATTGAATTGCATGGAGATTCATGATTATATCTGCGAGGCTGTTTCTGAAAATGAACACCTTACGAGCTTCTAAACAATGACAGACAGAAGATGGAGCTGCAATCTGGCATAATGCACGCTTGTGATTATTCCGGCAGAATACTGACCGCTTTATGGCGGTGATCGAGATTATGGCTGGAACCGGCCTAAGGCGCATATTCGCCGAAACGGAATAGTGTGCAGGCGCCCAATATCATCCATGGCGCGCGTCTACCGTTCGTTGCCCATTCAGATGAGCCCTGCAAGGAAGTACATATATGCACCAGAAGCTCCACAGTTCTCTGGGACCAGCATCAGCATAGAATTGTCTACCTGAGAAACAGTTGTGTTCTAGAGATCCTTTATCTGAACGCTGGAGGTTGGGTCGGTAATTTACTGGCCTGGCAGCAGGATCCAACATGGCAAACGGATTCACGGATTTCGATGCTGGTCATCGCGACCTGGTCACCGTTACCAAATTCAACTTCTATGGTAACAGGATTGTTACAGCTTCCTCAGACCATCGTATGAAGGTCTGGGATCAGAAGGATTCTGGCTGGCAATTGGTAGATACTTGGCGTGCCCATGACGCTGAGATTCGTGATGTAAGTGCCCCTTCGTGCATGCAGAACTTAATTATTGATATCTAAACAGGCTACATGGAACGGCCCATTTACTGGCCAACATATTGGCAGTGTTGGAGAGGATATGAAATTCAAGATATGGCAGGAAGACGTGACTCAACCACCCAATTCCGGTCGTCGTTTTAAGCCTATCTTTCGCATGACAGCACCACAGCGGCATCCTTTTGTTTCATTGGATTTCCGTAACATCGACATGGAAACGTGGCTTGCACTCATTACTCGAGATGGCTATCTCATGGTCATGGAACCTGTCAGTCCAGATACATTGGCTGAATGGCAAGCTTTAGACCAATTCCGCGTGTGTGTTGCACCACAGCGGGGCGAGGAGACGAGCTTCCGGGTTCAATTTCACCATGACCCCGTCGATATAACTCACTCGTTACTGCCCAGCTGGGATCGGAAAAGCCTCTCCCTAGTTGTCGCAGCAATGGATACTGTCAAGATTTATCGTACAGATGCAAACAGACGCTTCTACCACGCCATTGAATTGAGTGGACACGGTGGTCTCGTCCGAGACATATCCTGGGCAAATGGCTCGGTGAGGGGGTTTGATCTCATCGCGAGTGCTTGCAAGGACGGGTTCGTGCGTGTGTTCGAGGTCTACACTACTGTTTCTAACACGGGATCGAATAATTCAAATGGCAAAAATCATCAGGCGGCTTCACAATCTCCATTTGCACGTCCTACGGTGCAATCGGGGATCGGTTCTGCACTTGCAAACAGAGCGCCTTCTTCTATGTCGAATCGAGGCGCAACGGGTGATCATCACTTCAAACACACATTCAAAGAAGTCGCCTGCATTGACAGCAAGCACCTAGACGTGTGGCAGGTGGAATTCTCCTATGCTGGTATGTCCTTAAACTGTGCTTATTGCACTCGTCGTACTCACTACCTTGATAGGTGACTGCCTACTCTCCTCCGGCGACGATGGCTCGGTACGTTTCTGGAAGAAGTCCTTATCTGGCGAATGGCTTGAATTCGCGGAGACAAATATGGCAGATGAGTGCGTCTGCTCTGATCCTTTCATCCTGTGGTGACACTAACGTAGAACCATATTACTAGGTCAAACGGGGCTCCGGCATGAACGAACTTCTAAGAAGTCTAAGGCCTTGCATCATATAGGCAGTATAGGCTCTCGTCCGTCTAAATGTGGATTCACCTGTAGTCCACCTCTATTCCCATCATCATTCCATAGACTTGTTTTACGTGCATTGTCCGGTCTGAGTGTCTAAGATACCCATACTTTGTTGTGTTGCGCTTTGGTTTTATATTCTTTCCATGCTCCGGTTGAGGCGTCTTCTATCGACAGCCACTCTCGACAGACTGGTAATCTTATCTAGCTTTAGATTCGGAGTCCAGTGTTCCTTCCATGTTTTGGAGGATCGGAATCGGGTCTACGGAGATATCGTCCGTCCAGGGTTATTAAGGAAGGAGCTACGAGCCGGTGTTCATTATGTCGGACGCGAGTCCTGGCCATATATTTCCGGACGAAGAGCAAGCTTAACCACACTTCATTCTCTTTGTACAGCAACATGGACATCGACGCGACTGTTGGCGCTGGTTTCCTGCTCGGGGCCGGCCAGGCACTCGCCGTCGGTGGCCCAGCGTCGTTGTTGATGTCTTATGCATTCATATCTGCATTATCTCATTGCATTATGACCGCGGTCGCTGAAGTTGGAGCATATCTCCCGATGCAAGGTGCTGGAGTCAGCGCCTATGCTTCTCGATATGTCTCACCAAGCATGGGGTTCTCCATGGGTGCGCTGCACTGGTATGGCTTGGGAATTGCGGTCCCATACCAGCTCACGGCCATGTCCTCTTTTGTTCGCTATTGGATACCTGATATTCACTCTTCGATTCCATTGACGGCCAGCCTCGCAGGTGTGGTTGGGATGAACCTGATGCCGCAGCAGTATTTCTACCGGTTGACAACCTACCTAATGTACTTCAAAATAGCCATGATGGCATTTTTGCTGACCCTCTCTTCGATCCTCTTCTTAGGTGGCCGTCCGGACGGTGGCTTCCTGGGTTTCCATTATTGGAATACTCCCGGGGCTATGAATGAGTTCCTCTTGGGCGGTGCCGGTGGCCAGTTTCTAGGTTTTGTGCAGTCTACATTGACTAGTGCTATGGCCTTTCTCTTCTTACCGGAGATGATCATTAGCAGAGGTGCCGGCCTGGTATCGCCTCGACGCATGGTCCCCGTCACAGCTCAACAGGACAACGGAATGGTCACATTCTCATATATGATGAGCGCTCTCGCGATGGGAGTCGTAGCCCCTTCCGATGACCCGAACTTGTTGAACGGTAATCCACGGTCAGGTTCTGGATCAGATTCATCGTCTTCTCAGTCCGCCCAGTCCCCTTTTATTGTGGGCGTGGAGAGGGCTGGAATCAACTTCATGGGCAGCCTGCTAAACGTGGCGAACCTTGTCTCTGCTACATCTTCAGGAGGCACCTTGCTACAAATGTCGACCCAGTCACTCACCTCACTTGCAGCATCGGGCCACGCGCCGGCTGCTCTGAGCGTCCGCAACCGATGGGGTACCCCGTACATGGCATTGGGCGCGTCTTCTGTCTTTTCCGGGTTGGCATACCTGGCTATGGCACAACCTGACCCGCAGGTGCTCCAATATCTGATGAATTTCATCAACACTTCCGGTTTTATCTCCTGGCTCGGTTCCGGCATGATCTATAGCCGCTTCCGCAGCGCAGTGAGGGTTCAGGGTGTCCAACTCCCCTACACGTCTCGCCTGCAGCCATATGGAGCGTACTTTGGCATAGCGTCATGCGCTCTTCTTTGTCTGGGAAATGGCTTCAGCTTTTTCTTTCCGTCCAATTTCTCCATCCCTAACCTGATGGCAGCCTACGGTGGGATTCCGATCTTTCTGCTCACCTATATGGGCCACCGCTATACGTTCCGGCAGTTTCCGTGGATGTACAAAGCGCGTGAAGTAGACCTTTTCACTGGGTTGGATGAGGTTATTGCTGCTGAACAGGAAGCCAAACCGGAAGATACCTGGTGGGGTCAGTTTCTGCTGTTCATTGCGAGCGTTTGCGCATGGTTTCGACGCGTGACGGCTTTGGTCGGACAAAAATGGAGCGGCTCAACGGCCAATGACCCTGAAAATGATGCAGGTGCTCGCGCGACTGGCGAGACTGGTGCAGTCGGAGGCACCCAGGAGACTCAGGAAATTCGAGAGGCCAGAGAGACTGGAGAGGTTCCGTGATCAAGCCGACTGTAGTCGATCTAAAGCCTGGAGTGTGTTTGGAAAGCATCCCGACGGTGGTCACAATTGGATATCATCCTATGCAGGAGCTTCTGTCAGCTATTACTCATGTACACCTGAGAGCAGTCTGGATTATTCTATCCTTTGAGAAAAGAGAGTCCAATGATATCCATAATAACTTTTCCGCAGTGCCATTCCTATTGAACAATTCAAGTATATATATCTTGTTGTAGATCCGTCGCAGTAGATTCTCCGATAGCATTCGACAAACTCTGTGGAGAAATCAGTCAGAAAGCCATGTGAGTGAAGTTCATCTAAAGATGAGCCCGAGGCAGAAGTAGACGAGTACGGAGAGAGGTGATCATCGCTGATATCTCCGATCCATGTCATCGATCCGCTGTTGGCAGCCCCGCTGGCGCGTCGATCAACGCTAGGACCATGTTCTAAGGGAAGAAATGGCAGAGCGTGACAGAGTCAGGAATGTAAACAGGGATGAATCAGTAACTAACTCGGGGTCGAGGAAACGGCGCATAGGGGCCCCTGTTCCTGGTCCACGGAGGAGCAGTGGATGATGAAACCAAGAGGGACCCATGGCTATTGCGGCTGTCCAGGGGCGCTCCGTACTCGAGACGATGAATCAATTAATGATCCCTAGGGGGGATGATTTGTTTGTTTTTCTCCACGCTTGAGTCACGTCCTTTTAAACGTGGACAATAACGTTGATACTAGAATACTGATGCTCGAACGGGAGAGAAGCTATGGTAGGTACTGTACCAGATCTGGGTATGATATCGACCCGATCTACCGGAGAATTCCGTTGTTGACGTGATAGCCTGTCCAGGTGGCCAGTCTAGGCTGATGATTCCTTTAAATGAGTGGTTGGTTCGAAGGAGCTCTAGTGATCCAAACTGCCTGTTAGTTAATTAGCCAGCGAGTCCGTCTTAGTTCGGCCAGCGATTATCGGAAAAGCCACTACTAAACTGCCGGGCAACGCTGGCGGGTCGTCCCGTCCCAGCGGTAGTCGATATAATAATAATGTTAGACGCCAGCCATATCAACTGGGTTTTGTTCCAACTTCAATGTGCGAGTAATTAGTCTACTCTGTGGTTTGGTCCCTCTCGTGGTTAGTATCTTCTGGTCTTCGCACTTGGAGAATGGTTGGCTGTCTCTGAACTTCTTGTGATCGACCTTCCTTTCCCTTTTCTTTCTTTATGCTTCTTCCCTTTTTCGACCCTTCTCATCTCTCTGCATTCCCGTCTATGCCTTAGTTGCATCTGCACGTCTTTTTTCCTGCCCATATTTACCCACCTCATTCATCCGGTGGCTCACTGGACGCCTTTGGGACCCAGACACCGCCGTTCTGCCCGTCAGGCTACATCTGTCTTGCAGATCGGGCCTGACCCGATGGCTGCTTGTCCTATCCGCGGTCTGAGAAGAGAAATAGAAAAAAGAACATGATACCTCGCCCTTCGTGGGCGACATGGTTGATTTCTCTTTTCTTCTTTTCTTTGGCAGCTGGGAGGAAAGTCAGACGAGATGCGAGGGAGCAGATGAGATTCGACGAAAGCGCTTCCCCCCCCCGGAAGTGGCAAAAGGGAAGGCTACTACTACCTACCTTAGGAGACTACTACTGACTCTCTTTCTCGCATCGCTAACTAGAGTATTTTCTTACTCCATCCACCGCTTCCCCAGGGCAGGCTGTGGTGGTGCTCTGTGCTTTTTGCTTTGCTTTTCTTTCTTTTCTCCTGCCTCCCCTTCTCACCTACTCTACGCTCTCTTTTCCTTCTTCTTGTCTTGCCCCGTCGCTGCGGACTGCTACTTGCTCAGCGACGTCTGTTCTGCCGTGGGCTCTTCCCTATCTCTGCTTCTCTCTTCCTCTCCCCTGCGCCTCCCCCCCTTTTTCTGTTTTGCTTCTGGCTGTTTCTCGTGGCCTCGATGGCGAATTGTCGGGTGACCTCGTGGGTAGGGCAGGCAGGCAGCGGTGCGTGACCCAATCCAGCCGTTCCGAGCATACCATACCTACCATCCTCATAATAGGCCTGCGCAGCCCGCTCCCAACACCACACAAACGAGATTTCCCTGCCATCGCTCCGATCTAGCAGCGGAGAGGCTTTCCGCTGTGCTTTCTCGCGCTGCTAGTATTTTTTCTTTCTTTCTTTCTTCTTTTTTCTTTTCTTTTATATTTTATTTATCGTTACTGCTATTGTGTCTGATCGTCTGCCTGTCTTCTGGCTTCCCCGTGAGGACTGATGTATTCGGGGACGATCCTGACGCAGACCATGGTCCCAGTCCGTCCGGGGGCACTCCAGGTTCCCTCGACAGGACTTCCGAATCGGGCGGACACTGGGCACTGTCGACCATCAATCAAATCAGCCATGACCATCGACATCCCACTATGATTATTGCCCAAATAATAGGGACTGGCATTCTGCTGGCGGGCCATGCTCAATCTCCGCATCAGCCATCGAACATTTCCATCCCTCTTCTCTTTCCTCTCTCTCTGCTGCCCTGCAGCATCCTTCCCCATCTGCCCTCGATGCTAGTTACTACTCTCTCCCTCACCCTCTCTCTCTCTCTCTTTCTGCTCTCGAGGCAGACTACGGACAGCAGCGATGACATGATGACCGTCGCGTTCCTTGTTGCTCAGACCTTTTGCTCCCTGGCCACTAACCCTCTCGTGCAGTTGCTAACCCACAGACTTTGGATGACCGTGTCCTCTCTCTCCCTCTACCCCTCGCTCCCTTTTGTCTTCTCTACTGACTACTGACTACTGACTACTGCTGAGAGAGCCACCGAGAGAAACAGAGCATCCCCTGCATTCCTCCCTGTTCCTTCCCTTTCCCCTCCTGCTGCCTGTTTTTGCTGTCTCCACCTGCCTGATCGGGCCAGCCTGTCACCGGCCTCGGATGCCTTCCCCACTTTTCCCAGCCGTCCAATGCGCGTCCGCCATGCCGCATCGGGTAAGGCTGCTCGCGCGGGCCATGGCTGGAAACGGCCAAGCGGCTGCGGCCGTCACTTCTGGTCTCTTTCCCTCTCTCTCGCTCTCCCTGCCTGCTCGATTCAGGCCAAGAGAGAGAGAGAGCACCAGCAGAAACAGTGACGCCCTTCCAGAAAGGCTGCCGGCTTGGCCGCTGTGCTCTCTCCTCTCTCTCTCCCTCTCTTCCCTTCTCTCGCTGGCTGCTCCCGCCCCAAGAGAAGGCCTTCCCTTCCCACACCCTCGAGAGCCCCCAAGAACCAGAACAAGAGCCCGCGCCTTTCCTCTTTCTGCGCGACGCCTGAATGGCCCGTCCGTTCCTCTAGCCTCTTCGCTCGCTCGCTCTTCTTCCTCTTCCTCTTCTCTCACCCTCCCACACAACCCCCCCTTCCCTTCCTCGCATCCCCATCCTCCTCTTTTTCTCTCTTCTCTCTCTCCATCTCACCGTCGTCGTGTGCATCCGGGAGGTCGTCTTGCGTCGTCCCTCTCGATTCCCTGCCTGCGCTCGATGTTATCGCTGGCCTGAACGTCGCCGTTTCTCGATTCATCGACGCTCTCGTCTCCCTGCGGAAGCGATCGCACGCGTACGATCCCTTGACGACCAGCTATCTTCACGACGTCGCCTCTGCGACTGCCGCCATCACGATCCATCGGCTCCTCTTTGATGCTTACGACGGTTACGAACCTAACAACCACACTGTCCACTCCTTCCTCGTTTGCGTGCCTCGAGAGGTCTCGGTGGCCGTAACCCTACGATAGGAGGATCCCCGTGGCGCTTCGAGATCGCACGAACCGTGACAACCGGTGGGTAGAGCATTTCAGGACGATCGTGCTGCCGGAAGGTCAACGTCGCATCGACGATCGGAAGGCTGGAAGAGTTGGTTGAGGACACGTCTCATTAGAGCATCCTCGACAGGCTGAGATGCGCCGTGATCGCTGGCGTGTCCATTACTAGGTGCTGAGGACGAACGACAATCACGCCTGGTGAGGGGGTACGCTGTCAGATTATGACAGATACCTCCTCCGTCGTCGCAACCACGCATTCCACCACGGACCCTTACCCGGTCGCCGCCCCTCTGAACTCTCCCGTCCCGAACGGTGCCGTCTCTGACTCCGTGCCCCCGGAGGAGGATGAACCGTACACTATCAAGTGCATCTGTGCCTTCCAAGATGACGATGGTAATACGGTCTTCTGTGAGCGGTGCGAGACGTGGCAGCACATCGAGTGCTACTACCACGGTCGGGACGTGCCCGAGGTACACAACTGCGTCGACTGTGAGCCGCGGCCGATCGATGCCAGGCGGGCCACAGAACGCCAGAGGCGCCTTCGAGAGCAGAGCGAGGCGGGCGACCGCAAATCCAAACGAACCGGCACCAAGGGCCACAAGAAGAAATCCAAGGACCCCGAGCAGGTAAATGGCTTTCATCAGCGTAGCGAGTCGGGCGCGCGAGATCAGCCGCCCACCAAGAGGACCAAGACCAGTCACCGGCCCTCCGTCTCGGTCAGCTCGCTGCCAGGTACCGCCGTATTGCAGCCGGATGCCCGCAAGCGCTCCGGATCTACGGCGGCGATGAGCCCAACCAAGACGTCCGGTCCATCGATTCCCCTGTATTCCCCCGAGTTTCTCCATCTCTACCAGCGCGACCAGGAACCCGTCCACATGGAAGGCAATCTCTTTGTCAATCTCACCCTGGCGGCCGATCTGGCCTCGTGGGTGAAGGATCCGTCGGCCCTCTCCAGGGTGGTCAATGGACGCTCCCCGCAAGATATCTTTACGCGATCGGATGCGTCGCTCGAGTCGTCCCGATGGCCCCATCTGACAAAGGAATCCATCACGGACCCGAATTTCGAACAGGACGGTCTCCACCCGACCTGGAAGGTCCTGAAAACCGACAACCAGGTCCACAAAGACGAGATCGTGGGCGAGGTCCGCGGGAAGATCGGTCTCCTCCGGGATTACTGCCTGGACCCCAGCAACCGCTGGCAGGAACTGCGCCATCCCGAACCCTTTGTCTTTTTCCATCCCCAACTCCCCATCTACATTGACAGTCGAGAAGAAGGGACCATGCTCCGGTACATCCGTCGTTCGTGCCGCCCGAACGTCACCATGAAGACGTTCATCACCAACGAGGTGGAATACCGGTTTTGCTTCGTTGCCAACCAGGATATCCCGCCGCAATCAGAGCTCACCGCGATGTGGTACCTGGACCCTCAACTGTTTGAGTCCACCAATGGTCTGGTGAAGCAGGAGTCGAACGACGGTCGCCAGGAAGCAGCTGCCGTCTGCATCAGCAATGTGCTGGCTCATTTTGGCGGCTGCGCGTGCGACTCCTCTGCTCAGCCGTGTCTGCTAGCCAACGTCGACCTCCGCCGTCATCCCAAGGCGGCCGAGTCCGGCAGCAAGCAGGTCAGACGCAAGAAGGCCAAAAGCAAGCCGAACTTCTCACCCCCAGCTACTGGGCGAGCGGTCAGTGAAGGTGTCAAGAATCAGGACGATGACGATATGGCAGACGGGCGATCCACTTCGGGGTCGACGCGCGGCCATGCCCGTAGTCGTGATGAGACGCCTACGATGCCGTCGCCAAATGACCTGGGTGGTGACACAGAGCTCTCTGCGCGCGATAAGCGGAAGATCGCAGCGGTCGAGAAGAAGTTCGAACAGCTCGAGCATGATCAGCAGCACACGCATCAACGCAAAAAGAAGCGTAGCACCCATTCCGCTCAGACGACGCCCACGGTTGCCAGTTCCAAACAACCCGGATATTTCCCTACTGCCGGCCGTCAATCTCGCTCTCCTCCTTTCCGGTTATCACCGGGAGCCGCCTCTGTCGGGCGTATGGGCTCACCTAGGAAAACATCTGGCTCTAATACACCACGGTCACCCCTCGCACCTCCCCAATATGTCGACTCTGCGATGCAGACCGATCCCGACGAGAGTGATGTGCGATTTGTTCCTCCCGTATCGACACCGCGTCGACACAGCTTCGTTCCTCTCACCCAGCGATTGCTGAAGCGATGCCATCAGGATCGTGTCAAGCTGGAAGAGTTGGGCAAGCAGCGGGATCTCACCATGATCCCCACAACGGGCGCAGATTATCCTGCCTCTCCTTCCCCGATGAGCGTTGATGATGCTGGTTCAAAACCCCACAGTGAAAAGGACGATGTGGAGATGAGAGACGCTGACACGGCGATGACTCCGCCGTCCAAGATCCGCACATCCGACGCCGGTGATGGTATCTCGAGGGCAGGGTCGAGTTCGGTCTCCCCCAGCGTGTCTGAGGATACCCCAAAGCCGCCTCAAGTTCCATGGCCTTCAACTGCCGCACACAACTCGCCGCTTCTGACCAATGGCACTCGCACCGGTCTTCGTGTCCAGCTCCCCCCTACCAATCTGCCCGCAGCTCCCTCTGCGACTACTCCAGGGTCTACTCTTTCGTCCGTTCTCCCATCGCCTTCCGGCTTGGACTCGACCTTGCAGACGCCGGGCTCCAGTGTTACGGCTCCTAGTCCTGTAAAGAAGAAGCTCAGTCTAGGTGACTATCTCAGCCGGAGAGGAATCACGACTCCCACCACTGAGAAGAGCCAGGCAACTGCAATGCTGCCACCACAGAAATCGCCGCCGTCGCAGGCGCCAGCTAGCAGTAGTCCACCTCTGTCGACGGAAGGGGCTCAGACACACGCCGACCCGGCGTTGAAAACTGATGTTCCCCGGCGCGAGAGTCCGGGTCCGCTGGATGTGCCGATGAAAGATGTCCCCAAACCGCCTCCGTCTCCTCCTTACGTCTCCTCCGTTCCTCCTACATTACCGACCCAACCGAGTGTTTCGCCGTCGTGATGCTTTCTTGCGGTCCATATGTCATGGTTTCATGAGATCATCCGTCTCTCTATTTCTTTTCGAAACAAAAGATTTGATCGTTTCTCGTCTGTCGTGTGTGCTTCACTGGGAATGGCGTTTCAACCTCAGCAGGGTTTCTTGAGTGGGAAAAAGGCGTAATGTGTGTGGTTTATGGTTTTCGGCCGGGTACGGAGATTCGGGTTTGGATCATTGAAAAGAGCTTTGGTTTTTTGGGTGGATACATATCTAACTGACGTGCAACATTTCTTCCTTTCCTTCGTGTCTTGTCTTCTCTCAAATATTGCGTCTTCTGGCGCCCGTGTGTACTTTCGGATGGTGCAGTGGCCGGTTGTTGACTTGCGGTCCTCACCTTGTTCAATGATTCTATTCAGTCTCAACACCTTTACACTATCTACGTTTCGAACATAATCGGCTTGTGCCATGATGCGATGGATGTCCTTGATGTTTTAATGGACGATCTGCAGCTATGCTTCTCTTCTGTTATGACACCTTTGCTGTACATATGCCACTCTTTCCTTGCCAGTCTCGGCATGGTTTAGGAATTATGATATTACCAGTGTCATGAGGCAGTGCAGTTTGGTTATGATCTGCTGTAGTTGGTCCTCGATCTACTTCGCAGGCAAGAACTTGTAATGCTATAACATGTCACCGGTCTAGCAGTTCGACGAGACTGAATCATGTTAAGCATTCGATGGTGAAGTCTATGGCACTGTCTATTCTCACAAACCTTGTGCTTAACTCCGTTAAATGCCGTTAAGGCACTCTAGATTAACCTAACGATCGATATTACTCTCATATACGTTACCAACCAACGAGCCAATCGCTTCAACCTTATCTTTTATCCGCCCTCTTCCGCCCAAGACTACACACAGTATTACACGAGGGAGTGTCAGCCCGTCAGCGTAAGGGCAGCCTGCTAATCAGATGCCGTGAAATAGGATATTGTCAGTCTTCCACTGGTTCCGTCCAAAAATAGTATGTGCATAGGCTATTACACATACCACTCGTTTGATTCCATTATGTTGAAGGATATCAGCATTATGAACCGGGCAGGTCCAGATCTCTCCAAGAGGTGGGTATCAAGTAAAGATATAGTTTAGCAAGCTAGGACAGGACAACCTGGCCGTCGTATGATGAGGTGATGGAGGCGTCACGGCGAGAAAGAAAGCATGGCGTTGGTGTGTGCTTGGTTGGATCGGAGTAATGTTCTCTGAAAAGAAAGAGAGAGAGAGAGAGAGAGATAGAGGGAGAGATTTGTTCTGGTTCATTCGTCGAAGAGAGTTCTTCGTTTGTTTGTTGTATGATCGATCTCCTGATGTCTGCATCTATTATTATAGACGGTTGTACTACTGGTGATATAGATGGCGGTCTTTCAACGATTCTTACACATTGACCTTTCTCTTCGGGCGTTTGATACCATTTTCTTTTCTCTCCCAGATTTTTCTTCTCGAGTTCGACCCCTTCCAGCATCTGTAACATCTAACATTATAACTATAACCATAACTACACTCCCCTACTCAGTACCCATCCCACCTCTCTCCCCAGTGGCATAATGGTATACAACATCACAGACCGCGAAACCCAACCCACGGTCTGGAACCATCTCAACGGCTCCTCTGACGAGATCCTCGATCGATACTGCGTCTCGGAACTGTGCAAGGGATGGCCTGTCTATCGAGACGCGTCGGAATGGAGGAACTTCCGCTCTCTGTTCGCTGAGAGGGGAACGTTTGTTTTTACGAGTATGTGCGTTTTGTTTCTGTCGTGCTTGTATCTGGCATGTCGTTGTATACATATACAGAGAGAATTATGTATATGCATAGTTATGTATATTTGTAACATGCATGTGTATATCCAGATGGTTCAGATATGAGGCTCACATCTACTACTTACTAGCATGGAGCGGTGGCCTCCCCATCGACGACTTCATCGATGTCTCGAAAAAAGGCCGCGCGGCCGGCGACTTCATCATGCATCGCGAGAACGGCACTCTCGTGGACCTGAACCCGGTGACGGGTCGTGCGGTGGGAAAGATGAAAGTCACCATCACGCAGCGGTTTACTGTTCCTGTTCCTTCGTCCAACGCCGACGGCACTAATGATAATCATAATGATGAGGGGAGAATGACAACATTCGACATCGAATGCGACTGCCGCTTCATATTCTTCTGCAAGAAAGCCATCTCCGGCTCCGCGCCCGATCACCGCGCCGAGTGGAAGATCCAATATATCAAGAACTTCTACGAGAAGGATCGTCTCGTCTTCGTGGACGGGAGGACAACTTCCACTCCGCTGTTCAGCCAGGGAGAACTGGAGAGGTTTCCCGAGGGGTATAGGTATTTGGGCCTGGCGCAGGAGAAGTACGGCGGACATGCGGTCTTGAGGGATCTGCCGACTATGAGGGATGATGAGGCGTTTAGGGGGTTGACGAGGGCGATGGATATGTGGTTACGGGCGGAGAGGGTTGCGGGGGTTTTGGGCATAAAGGGGGAGGTGGGGGTGGAGTTTTAGTTTCTTCAGTCGATTTGTTTCTTTGGTTCTTTTTCTTTGTTTTTCTTAAAGAGATGGCTGGGAGGATGATGGGTGTTGTGTTGTGGTGTCTTAGTAGTTAGCAGTTAGGAGTGAGGAGTGGATACAGGATGAGGAGAGTTATTTTGGAACTCATACTGCTGGTGTCTTTCTCTTCCAACACTTCATTACTAAAAACCACAATACTCTATATTATTGCGAGTATAAGTATTGCAGTTGCAAAGATGTTGGATGCTGATATCTAGTTTGTCTGGACATCACGTGACATCTCGGACATTCACTTCTCGGCTTCATTGAAGGTCGCTATTGAGCTGATCCGCCCAGCTCTCGACGTCCTCGAGCTCACCTCTCCACCACACATTGCCCAGCTGCACGGCCTCGACGTTTCACACATCCTGCTGAGAGCTGTCGCAATCATGGCTACCGTCGACCCTGCGCTGCAGGATCCCCTTCTTGCACTCCGCCGGGCCATCGCAGCATCCAGCCTGCCGACTCCGACGACTTCGGAGGCATTGTCTGCTGAGAATGCCACTGACGACCTGGCGCAGGCGACTCATCTCTACTTCACTCAGCCTATCCCCCAGTCGATCCGGCTGTCGACGCCGACGCGGTTCGTCTCCGCGAACGCCAACAAGGCCGTCGACCTGCGCAGCATCTTCTTCGCGTGGCTGAAGAAAGACGTCGCCATTCCCGAGTACATCGCGTCCGCGCAGGAGCTGAACGATGCGCTGAAGAAGAAAGAGGGCGCAGAAGAGGAGCAGGTCCAGAACCTGGTCTTCGTCGAGCGCCTGGATCTCATTACGTGGCTGGAAGGTGCTTCCGATGAGAGCGAGTACATCAAGCCTCTCGAGGGCGTTGCGGCGGCCGCTGCGCAGGGCGCAGATGCGTCGGCCAATGTCGCATCAGGCGCGGCGGGTGGTGTACCGACTGTTCCCAGCGGAGGTGCTGGAGGTGCGGTGCCTGCGACGGGGCCGCAGACGGGGAAGTTGACCAAAACGATCGATCCGCGTCTGCAGGAGATCTATAATGGGGAGAGGAAGATGGGCGATCGGAATACGGTGCTACGGGGAATCAAGCCAACAGTAGGTGGTGTCTTCGTGATGAGGGGAGTGATGCGTGTGAGATAGCTAACGATGGAGTAGGAGTTTTCGCATGTTCGAAAGGTAGCAGAGTCATTCCTCGGCCGTAACCGTTCGAGGAGCCAGTATCCTCCTGGCGTCAAGCCTGGTGCAAAGGCGCCTATTCCCGCACCATCTGCAGGGCTTCCCCTTACCAAGAAGGGTCTGCCTGGACCTTCTTCATCGCGTCGTCCCGATCCGATCATCCTCCTCTCACCTTCTGCCTCTTCGCTCATCCGCATGTCCAACATCAAATCCTTCCTCCAGGACGGTGTCTTCATACCGCCGGACCACCCATCCGTGGCTACGTCTACTCCGTCGAACATCCTTCACATTACCCGTCCGCTGCGCATCTTAGCAGACGCGAATCCAGCGGCTGCTGGACCGATCGGTTCGAGTTCCGGGGTAAAGAAGCCTACGCGTTTCATCCTGGTGGACAGCACGTCCAATTTCAAGCCCGACTACTGGCAGCGTCTTGTCGCTGTCTTCACAACTGGTCAGACATGGCAGTTCAAATCATACAAGTGGTCTTCGCCTCCTGAGCTGTTCAAGCACGCGACGGGTATCTACGTTGGCTGGAGAGGAGAAGACGTGCCCCGTGAAGTGAAGGGATGGGGTCGCGGTGTCAAGAGCTTCCAAGTAGAGCGATGGGATGAGAAGGGCGGAGTCCACGGAGCTGGCCGTTGGAGAGACCGAGAAGTGGTCGAGGGTGTATGGACTGCGATTGAAGAAGGTATGCGCGCGAGAGGATGGGGATCGACGAAGTAACCGGACCTGCTATCAGTCAGGATAACATTCTTCGCTTTCTTCCAACCGATCGCCTAGTCATTGTCCGTTCCTCTTCCCTTTCCAATAACTGAGATTGGGATATCGCTTCTCGATACCTCTTTATTCTTCATCTTATCTCCACGTCTCCCTTCTTTGTCTTTTTAACCCCCACGAAACAAGAAACAGGAGTGAGAAAAACGGTTCATGTTCTTCATTCATCATCAGCTGGCGTTGGAAACGGTGTGCAAAAACCCTTGCATGGAGTTCAGTTCGCCTTTCTCTTTTCTTTTATTCTTGCTCTTGCTCTTCCGTGTACTTCTGTATACATAGATAGGATGTTTTCCCTATTCCCTTTTTGTCTTCCAGCTTGTTACGTCTGTTTCCACAGAACGCCATGTAGGTATGTATGTACATTACGTACTTAGGTAAAGCAGCAATCATGACGAACTCAATTGGAACATTCCAAAAACTGCAAACATAGCGGTAGTAAGTAGTAGTAGCAGCAACTTAGTTATCTCTAGCCAGGACTTGCTTTCAGGACTTTCTTGATTGACAGACGGGGTAAAATGACATGATGTTATGATGTGCAAGTGATTGATTTACAGTTAGGACTTGACGTGTAGGGCTGAAGATCATGATGGAACTGGCCGGGTTGGGTGGCGAATTTTCAAGGCGAGGCGAGCTTCGATCTTGAATGTGAACAGAACAGAACCATTGCCAACCCATAGGAACTAATCCGTCCGTTAATCAGTGACCTTCTTCTACTCGGATGTTGGGAAAAAAAAGTGCCGAATATTTAACCTCATGGAATGAGGGAGATCCGTGTGGATATAGTTACGCCAACTTACCAATGTTGGATGTCACCATACGCGGAGTACCATACTGATGCTAATGAAGCGTGATATTCATATGAGAGTAATCGCCGAAAAGACAGATGAGTTGGTTTAAGAAAAGTTTAGAAAGTTACAAGACACACACGCAGACATAGAAATCGTACTCGCTGTCAACCCAATGCAATGTGTGTAAACGTACGTTCTCGCAGTACAGATCGGGAATCAGTGATGCTAGGATATGTAAGTGGAATAGAACAAAGGAAAGAAAAAGAGATTTATGCCGCGGAAATGTCAAATGCAAACTCCTTCCCAATGCTTTTGAAGATATTCGCGTCTCATTCTATCCCCTTCCTGTATGAACCATGACGTGCTCTCCCTTTTGTTCAGACCATGTCTATCGTATGATTCGTAGGGGATAAGGAAATTCGTAGCGTCCTTCGTCTCCGGGGGGCTGAATCCGTGGCGACAAGATTAAACTCGTAGTGATGCGTAAGAAAGGAAAGAGATACAACGATCATTAGAAAGGGACGGGCGATGTGCAAAAGGAGAACAAGGCACGGTGGGTGACTGAGTGGACCAAGAAGTATATCTTAGCCTTGAGTAGCTAAATCCATCCGATTGATAAGGACCGAGGCCTACTCTCAACTCGCCCCTTGAAGACAACGGCCGAGAATAGTGCGTCGAAATACACATAGTGGCAATCGTAGTATAAGTCGCCACAGAAGGATGAGCAGGTCTGGGCTCCGTATTGAACAAGGATCTCGGCCGGCGGGAAGGATCCGGATTCACCCGTATCAAGGCATATGCTGAGGACAACCTGTCTCATGGTCTCGAACCATGGACTATGTGCCTATGCTGACTTCCCTACGAGGGCTTGACGGAACGACTCATAGACCTCTCTGGGATTGGAGCGGAAGTGGGTGAATACGAACGACCGTTTCCAATATCCAAGTCATGTTCTTGCAAAACGACGGCGTACTTCGGGTCACGAAGGAACTTCGGTACCGAGTCCTGTTCAGGAGTCATTAGAGAAGTTCGCCGAAGGAGAACCAAAAAGGCACTTACGCTGGACATCAGCTTAAACACAGAGGTCTGTGCCAGCTCAAAGAGATGGACGACTTCCTGAAGACTCTTCAGCATCGACTCGTCATCACCGACGGCCTTCGTCATCCGGCTAGCGAGGCTATTCCTCAGAGCATGTTCGATGTTCAGCTCGCAAGGTGAACCAGGGGCCAAGAACGCGTTGTAAAGTCCTGATTAATCGTTAGTGTAGAATTGTTAAACGGGAATTAGGGATACTCACCATACGCAGCTGCAAGAGTCTCCCGAACCGCATCGATGTTGTTGAAGGCACCCGCTTTCTCTGCTCTGTGGTAGTTTGCAGTGAATTCGGAGACGTCAACGTAGAAAGACAGGTTCTCTTCGCAAAGCGAGTACCGCAGGAATTCACGGAAGAGCAACCGCAGGGCTGGATCCTGCAAGATATGGTTCAAGCGGGCGTTGTTAGAGTCACGTGGCGCATTTCTGCCTTCAAAGCTGGAGGGTGCCTTGTCTCGAGCAATCCATCCACAGACACGCTGGCCACGCTCGGAAACACCGTAGATGGCGTACTTCGTGGGTTGGAAAACAGAAGAGATCGGGTCCTGGAGAACATAATTCTTGTCCTCCTGATAAGGGAGTATCAACCCGTATTTCACAAAGAGCTCGGCAATGGAGCATGCCTCCCGTCGGTCGATGGTCGTGGAGCAATCCATAAGCCAGTCAATTGCCGCCTTTCCTGTGAAGGTGTTCTGGTAGACCTTATCGCCGACTTTTCTCTCCTTTGCCATCTTGACACCGACGAGTCCGTTGGCATACTCGGTGACAGAATCCGAATCCGAGGTGGAGGTACTGCTCTTGATATTGGGGCCATCCTGACCCATAAAGCGACGGAATATCACTTCAATAGTGCCCCTGTCTGAAGAGATCTTATCGGTCTCTGTGTCACGCTCGAGAGTAACCAGTTGCATCGTGTTGCGTGGAGACTCAAGGACATCCATAACGTGCCTCGCCGTGATACCATTTCGCTGACAGAAGCGCTGCAGGATGTTGATACCCTTTGGCGTGAGCTGGAAGAGAGCTCCCTTCATAGGGAAATATGACATGTTCCGTCCATCGACAGGCTCGATAAAACGGGCATCGACGAACCTCTGGCAAACAGAACGAGCCATCTCCTTTGCCATGGAAAAGGTGGTTGTAGTTGTGGTGGTGACAATCCGAGAAGGGTCCTTGGGATCAGGCATACGATTCGATTGCGAGAACTTGAGTGACCCAAGGTTATTGATCGCCTCCTCGGACGTAAATGAGTGGTCAAATTTTGTGAATCGCACACGGTGCGAATCCAGTTTCAAACTGACCATCAAGGTCGAGAATAGGTCCTTGAAGTCCTACAGGGCGTATCAATATCATGATCCTAAATGCAACTAGAACCAGGAGTCATACCTTCGTATACGGCCGCTCCTCCTCCGTCATCCGCAACAACCTGGATGATGTCTGATGCATTTTGTTGGATGGTCTCCCCAGCGGGGTCTCTACCTGCGGCGGGGTTGACTGTTCGGAATTCCGCGCGATGCGACTGAGCGTGCCCCGGCGTCGTAAGGTTGGGTTTGTGGCCGCTTCAACAGCGGTAGAAGGCGAGGATGAACGAGATGCGGCCTCCGGGATGTCGGTGCGCGTGGACTGCTCGGAGCGACGAGGGAGGTCTGTCTCGGACCTGTTGCGGTGGAACAATTGCTCGTTGCTGCTGGATCTGCTGTCCGACAGAGATAGGCTGAGCGCAGGGGATCCGTTAGAAGTGTAAGATTGCTTGTAGCTGTGTCTCGACAGGCTGCCAGAGGAGGTCGGAGAGCGCAGAGAAGAACTCGAGTTGAGACCGATGGAAGCAAGAGTCGCGATCGTTTTCTCACGCGCAAGAACCGCGAATGATCGTCGGCTACCCTTCGAGATCGAGCCTGTCACAGAAGGCGGCAGAGTTGATGTTGATTTGGAGAAGTCGGGACCAAGATCTACAGGGGGCAAGGCAACTTGAGATGGTACAGCTGAGGAGGATTCGGGGGATATTGTTGTCATTGAACCCGAATCAGGTGCAGGGGAACCAGCGGCTGCAGTTGTGGGAGCGGGAGAAATAACACCAGGAACGGCCGCAGTGGAGGAGGCTGTATCCGTCATGTAGTTGCAGGCAAATTATCGTACTGGCGTCTTGTACTGTTGGGAACCTCCGTACTGCGTACACGGGTCCAAGGCTAGAGAATAGTATTGCTAGGGTCTGCCTGTCATCGACGACCCACCCAGGAGCACGAGTCCGACCGGGGTCTCATGCAAGAGACAACGTGGGACGCCTTCTTTTTCTGCTAGACTTTTTTCGCCTTGAATTCCCGTGGGCCTTTGGTGGCTGCGGTAGTGTCCTCTTGGAATTTGACACCGCTGGCCAATGGCAGCCGTTGTCGCCGTGACAAAACGTCGGGGGCCGAAGATCGCTAAGGGCGATCCAAGAGAGCGCGCGAGCAAGGATTTCCTAACACGCCGGAGACAGAGGCCAGCGGCTTAGGGTCTGTGAGGGCCTCGGAGGAAGAGTAAGCGAACTGAAGAATTGGGCGGGAGAACAGGCTTGGCTCCCTTTCTTGGAATCGCGTGGTGGACCTTTTGAAACCGAAATCGTCGGATGATCAGCAGAATTGGGCCGCACAAGGTTTGACCAGATAGCGAAGAAGGCCTGGCGATCCAGGGAACGAAGGGCGTGTGATGAGATAATCGCAAAGCGTTCGACAATGCGGATTCTCGGGAAAATGGGAGTGATCGATCTGATCCTGATAATAGAGACCGGCTCGCGCCGGAACGAGAGATTCGTGCTGACAAGTCTATCTTCAACTTATACGGAGTACGAGAAGTCTCGGTTCTTTCCATGTACAGCGGAAATGTTGACTGGAGTCCCTTTTTTTTCCTTCTCCCCTCTGGACCTGGGCGAAACGTGGTCGCGGATGGCACAGTGGGTTCGGATTGCGGTTCAGGCTTAGGGCCGGCAGTTGGGCCGCCTAGAGAGGGGGCCGTGGACGAGGAATCTGGACAGCGAAGGAACCGCTCTCCAAGCTAGAATCACCGTCACCGCCAGAACAAGCACAGATCGTCAAGGCCGAGTCTCGTTCACCGCAACCAGCAGGATGATGCTCGAGGGGTGCCGTTGGAAGGACGAGCGGTCTTTGCAATGCCGGCTCTCATACAGACCTTCCCAGGACTCCGGATCTGGAGGGGGATGAGCAATGATCGGCCGGGCAACGACAGCACGCACGTGGGAACCTGGCCAGGAGATTGAGAGCTCGGATGGCGCGGCAAGACAGAGATTAGAGCTGCTGTGGGACGCCTGGGCGATCTAGTCGGCAATCAAGGTTCACAGTTGGCAACCGTAAATTATGCGGGATCTTCGTCAGGACGATAAGAGGCGGAGCCGCAAAGGAGAGATGGGAAACGACAAAAACCAGAAAGGTTCACAGGAGGTGGAATAGTGATTTGAGGATTCTTTGCGAACGGCAAGCAACTGGAAAGATTCTGGGACGGAACGGACTACCGGTGGACCCGGCGAAAGATGGCGACGGCTTGTTCTGACTCGTCTGTTGATATGTGCTTAATATCTTCGCTAGCCCCCGATCCACGTTATTAAATCCCGGCTCCACGTGTGCCCACGTGGTGAATAGCAGCTGGAGGCTGGAGGCTGGACACGAATCGCTGTTTGGTCGACCTGCCTCCCTTTTGGTGTCTCTGCCAATAACGACGCTCTCTAGTCTCTGATCTCGGAGAATTATTGCTATCCGCTGCTGACAAGCTCAGCTTAGGGAATAATCTTATGCTCAATAATCACCCTGGTGATGATTCTTGCTGTGCTGCGCGTGGGGGTCGATCATGAGCAGTGGGGTAGAGTTCGAAAGCCGTCTGACACTCAGCCCCGGCGCGGTCTCCTGTTTGGGCTGAGTCAGGAGAGAATGAGATCGCGCGGCTGAGAGACCGGTAGTGTTTACTCCTCAGATCTGGTACGATGGGGGTTAGAGGACGCCAAGCTTATCGCGGTTCTCCAGGGTTTCAGGATGATGGCCCGATTCCTCTACTCTAAAATGAGCAGAACCGAGGTTATCCCTGCCGGCACCGGAGAAGTGGATATGGCGCCAGCCCAGAAGGATGATGACGATGATGCAGATGGGATGAGACCCAATAATGATGGAGATGCTTTGATGATCGTCAAAAACTCCGAGAATAAAATAAAAAGAAAAGAAAAATGGACGAGGAAAACCAGGCGGTGAGAGCGTGTTTTGTCTGCCAATCACCGGCAAGGCGGTGTGTATGCAGATAGCCAGCAGTGATAGAGCTATTTTCCATCTTGCAACATGAATCAACCAATAGATAATCCAGCTGTCTCAGTGAACATTAGCAGTCTGGATGCATGCTGTGATGCGAAACAATGAGGCAAAAAACGGTCAACGAGCTGGGATCTGCATCAGAGTTGGCTGCACATCCCCCGCTGTTGGTCATACAAGGGCTATGCAAACAGCTTACCGTCCAGACAATCATCATCATTATTTCTTTCCTTTTTGCGAATAGTGGATGATAATCACACTGCATCCACTATTATCCCTGTCGCCATGAGCTTAAGCCACATGGCGTTCATGCTTTGTAGCTCCTTGTCTCTCGCCAATGTGCTTTTGCCGGCGGGAGATAGGCGCAGAGCTGCTCCATTGCTGTGACGCCTCACAAGTGACAATGCGCATACCCGCGGGGAGTGTCACCGAGTCATACGGTATCAAACTAGCAGGGTTCTATTCTATCTCATCACATCGGGGAAAGGCTAGAGAATAGATACTGGCTGCTGGAGATCGAAGTGAGAAAGAGGTGACTGGTCATATCTCCAGACTTTGGCCAATCTGCGCGGAGAGATTACTGTACTCGGCTGTGTCCCGTGATTGCTGCGAAGAGCCTCATCTCGTCTGCCTCGACAACCGTTGATTATTGCTATTATTATTCCCCATCTCACTACTGTCTCAGGATTATCTGGATATATTACGCGCGCGAGTCATGAGCGTCCATCCAGCCGTTTAATGACCTGCCAAGGTTCTAGAAGGCTTAGTCTAGCACCTGTCAGCTCTGCTCTTACTCGTCTGATCCTCTGGAACGCCACGGGATTGTGCACACGGGCGATAGCGCTGCCAAAGAGTCAGGTTTTGACTTCCAATCTGGAGTGCCCTGCCCAGGCATTTTGTCGTCGCTACAATTCCTGTTCTTGGTCGCACAATGCGTACCGTGATGACACTGGGTAATAACCAATGAAAAGGTTGTATTGAGGAACTCCCCGGTAGGAATTATCCTGATACAGGTTCGTACAAATAAGATCGCTTATTGGAACAGAGTGAATAGCTGACTACCCCCGGTAGTGCAGAATACTCCGTACTGAGCGCAAATTCTTTATCTATTTAAGGTTGCCATCCGCAGGGGGTGTTCCTGGACTGCCACGTGGTAGCTAAAAAAGTAACAGAAAATTATGGAGCGAGTCGGAGGCAAGACATGGGTAACGATGGCGCTCATGAACAGGACATCTCTGACACGCTAGAAAACTTCCCGCCATACGGAGTGCTCGTAGAATTTCCTATTATCCGCCAGCATGGGAATAACGAGCAAAGATCCTGTACCTGCCGGCTACTCCGTACAGGGTAAATGATACGAGTGACGCTTTGTTCGTTATCGGCAGTTTCCGGGGCTCGCTACGAGATTCCTAACGGAACATCGCCAACAACCACGCCAAGGTTTGTCGTTATATGCCAGAGGTCATTTGAATGATTATTATTACATACTCGAATGACTGCTATTACTTAATAATGTTCAAACAAACGAACTAGCCAACTGTTTGGTACACTATGTCTGGTGAAGCTGCCAACACTCATGACGTTTACAAATGTTCCATATACGGAAAAGATACTGATACCGCTCTCCATGGAGGGCGTCATGAGCCATGGAACTCGAGGCGGTTAATACCGCGCAGCAATGGGCACTATTTCATGAGTTTGCCGTGGGTAGGGGTTGACAAGCCTGAAACACATCAGTCTTCGATTCGGAGAACTCCGAACGGCAGTATCTCAAGCGCCTAATTTCCGTTTCCAAGTCTTCAAAGCCAATAGGGGTTTACGAGACCACGATCCACAGCTTCTAGAAGCGGTAGAAGCCTTGGCATCCGTGTTCGTATACGGAGAAATATCGTGGAACCTGTTCAATAATACTCCGGTCTCGGGCGAAGCGCAAAAAGGGACGGTGTTGCTCCGTGCTGGTATATCGCCACAGCGGAATGGCGACGGGGAGAAAAAGAAAAACAGTAAAAGGCTGCAACTCCATAATTCGCGCTAGTGGGACGATGGGACGGAACGCCGAGCCGCTAGAAGAGCCGTAGAAGACGGAAGATAGAAGATGGATCTGGCCTTGGCTCGCAGGCGTGTTGGTTTCTTTTCTTCACAAAGGTGCAACATTATTACGATCTGCTTCCGAATACCGACAGACCAACACTATAAGTACAAATGCAACAAAATACGGAACGCACACCGAACTAGACCTAGCATTGGACAGGAACCTCAAAGCTGCCAGAGCCCCCGCAAAGCGACAGATCTGTTCCAGTTCGGTGATCTTCAGCTTCAAGTAGCATCATAACACGGCCAACATGACTGAGACAATATGCTATCATCCAGACGCTTCCTCTAGATGTGGGGGACAACACTAGAAAGAAATACGTGTCATCGCAAGATTCAGAGTCCATGCCAATCCATTTTAGCTGTTGGTGAGGCGGTTCTTTGAGTCGAGGCTGAAGCTAAAGCGTCCGGTTATGTTTAACTGGAGAACGGGTAAATGGCACAAAGCAGGGTTCAATGGTATTTAGCTACAAGACTATCGGTGAAGCGATCTCCGTCGCAGCGATTTTTAATTGAATTTTCGCCAATGACCTTTCACTTGAGACACTCAGCTAGCAGAACGATCACCGGGCTGTATCGATGCCCATCATGAAAAGTTAGCGGTTTTCTATGCACCCTATGGATCTCGATGACATGTTCATAAATAGTTAGTTGGATTCCGCCTATGGGACTCTTCTCGAGAGCAGAAACTATCTGTTTGTGATTCTCCTTCAAAAGTTTCACACAATGAACGACAGCGAAACAACTCTCTGACAAAGAAGAGAGCCCTTGTTCATGCGCTGCAAGGAGAATATCTCTCGACCTTCAGCTGGTGGGAACTCTTTTCCATCTGAACTTGACCATTTAGCGTCCGCTTTGCAGCGAGCATGCGGGAACAGTGTTGTCGCAGCATAAATCCATATCGAAGACGACGGTTACTTCTGTGTCTTCCTCAACAATTGGCAGTGTGCCGGCGTAAAGGTTATCGACATTCTCGTCTCATCATCGTGCCTTTCGTCACTTACACGCGAGGTTAGTGAGTGATCGTCGCAGCGAGTGCGGATCTTCTTTTTCCAGAAGGAGTAACACCCCCGGTTGACCTGCTTGTTGTGGTAAAGCGAGTCTCTGTTTCAGAGAGGGGCACAGTGGTCAGTTGACTTTGTGTTCCATCGTTTAAGCTGTGTGCTACATGAGCATTCTAGCCCAGGACCGATGGCGTGCTGTTTCTCCAGATTCTCTCTCTCGGAGTCTCGGTGACAAAAGCGAAAGCTCCGAGTATCATTGTTCCGAGATATTCTGGTGATGACTGGCTTCTGCGCTACAACGTACTATAGAGATCATCGATTAGCTTCCGTATTCTTTCCAGATCTATCATCTCGTCTCGCATTTGAAGTGGTGCGGGCAAAATCTGCCTACCATATTATTGCAAATGTTCGCTTGGTCATGAAGTCGACAATTCAATCATGTTTGAAGTACTCGTATAACTCCTTACTCGGTTAAACTGCGGGTATCGCAGATTCAACGGTTTCGTTCTACTTTCTAACATGTCACCGATTCTATGCATGTGGATAATGGGCTATGCCTGACCGGTATACTGCGGATCCCTCCGCATCCCAGCAGAAATGCTGGTAAATGCGCTCTACGTGTCATGTCATTTTCCACTCTCTGATATTTGACCTGCCTCGTCGACCGGCAAATAAAGATCGATTCATGAAGTCGTATGACGGTGTGCGCGGCAGAAATGCGGAGACACAGTCGCAAAGATCTTCAATTCGAGACCCCAGCGCGGAGTTGCAGATCGTCACTCATCCGGTCCACCTTTCTTTTCCTTTAGATTCTCTGCAGGTCTTCGGTTATTTCGCCGGTAAGTCGTCAGTCCATGATCCGATCAACTCGTGACTTTTCTGTCTGCCAAAATCCCTTTCAAGGGTCCCCAGTCGAGGTTTGTTATGGATGGAAACGAGTGCATATTCTTATCGCAGTTTGTTTTTGCTCGACTTGGATTCTGTGTATCGTCCAGCCTATTGGGCCCTTCATTTGCTTTTATCAAACCCACTGCTTCGGGCATCTTGCAGTGGATGCCACCCTATCCGTTGCATTTGAGGGCATCCTTGCAGTAAGTGGTTATGGCCGTTTCAAATGCACTAGGCGTGAAAAGCGGTACATGGCTTTCGGCATTTGAAAGAAACTACGCCTTACAGAAGCTCTAGTTGAATTCCTTCAATAGACACTTACGATAGTCGACTGAACGGGAGCTCCTTGCTGCCATTCGATGTCCTTACAGTATTATAGCCAAAGCACGATAATATCAGAAGAATGATAGGTCGCAATCAAATCTACGAGGGACCAGAAACCGAAATTCAGCTCACAAATCCCGAGAAATATACCAGGCAGAGTACTTGGGATTTCTTGCATGAAACGGTAAGGTTCAAGGTTCATAGAATTACTGTAGTAGTCCAGAACATCCGGAATACCTCTCATGCCATACGACCTTCTGACCCCCTGGGTCACGAAGTCAAAAGATCAGAATCAATAGAGTGGAGTTTCTTTTCCAAATTTTTTCTAATTTGTGACATGTCGTATCAAGCTTTCCCCCCCCCAAAAAAGATCGACTCTTAAGCAATGTATCTTGACGCTATTGGCTTCGCATTCCCCGGATGTAGTCCCCGTTGCATGTGGCTTTTTCTTCCCGCAAGCAAGGGGGTGGGGGACTTTCCCCAGGGAATCCGTAGGACTGACTCGTCCCCAGAAAGGTTTTTGGGTTTAGTGCTCAAGAGACTGAATTATGAGATCCGATACTTCCAGACGTCTCTAGCTAATGAACTGAAAGTTGTGTATATCCTTTCTGGGATAGATCTACGACCCAATGGCTCTTTATGTATGCAGCTGTGGAAGTATCCGAACATATGACATAAACTGACTCGTGAGTGACCGACGCGTGAATAGTGAAACTCAATTCGTAAACCTGGACTAAATGCCATGAGCAGAAATTGCCATTTCCTATTTTGCCTGTTATAGACCGATCTACTCCATTGATTTGTTTTTGATAACAAATAAGATGGGCTAAAGCACAGTTGGACATGGCTCTCAAGACTGAATTTCTTCGTGTTTGGCCAGATAGTATCAATAGATGACTCTATCTATCTCTTTCTGCCGGGGATTATCTAACTATGTGTAGTACGTGGTAGTGTAGATTTCCTCATATATGACAGCTTCACCCCACAAACGAGATTTTTGATGACTATTCCCACAGAGATAAACACGTTTATAAACTAACGATTCCAGAATTGTTTTTATATGATATCTTGTATTGGGATTTTAATTATTATCATGACTATCATCATAAGCTTATAAATGGAGTTCAAACTATCATTGTGTTCCAAATGATAGCAGAAGACAACATAGTATCTTACAAATTACCTTTGCCATAACAGACCATATCACACAGCCGGTAGAACCATTTCATATTTGATGCCTGTTTGTTTGGTTATAGTCTGTTTATAGAAGAGATAGCCACACCTCATCAACAAAACAGCAATTCTCTACATCCAGAGGGTTTTCAGAGAATTGATTTTATATTAGATATCAGCCTACAGCTGGAGGATGGAGGTGGTGAAGAGCTTGATTCTCTATCTAGGATCGAGCTCAGAGCTCTAGCTATCTACTGTGCGCAGTGCTAGGCCCAATCGGGAAGGAGGCAGGCGACTCCCATCAGGCCTAGGGGCCCAAAATTAGACATGTGACCGTTGGAACAATTCCGTTTCTATTCTACCTGCTTCGTCTCGGTATATGGATATTCCGTCTCTAGGTATAACTGAAGATTCCCATCTGGTCAGATATCGAACAAGTATATTTATCGGACTTTATAGGCAGACAGTGACTGTAGGGCAGAGGACACAGAACAATGTATAGAATGCGTTATAATTCGTTTTAGATAGAAGCTGCTTAACGTAGAATAATAATATGTAAACTATCAACAGTGTTGATTCTCAACAGCAACATCCGGTTCGCGTAGTGCCACCAACATTAAGCAGAAGAGGCCTGTATATTTGCTATCAAATCTGATACTTGCTTTGTATATCGGAACTCATCTTTGAATTGGAATCTCTCGCTACTCTTTGTCGAAGTGGAGATGCTTCTCCGGTTCCCAACTCAAAAGGCAGTGATTAATAGTAGTCATGTCCTGACGTAGGTACATGTAGCCAGCAAATGTATGGAATTATACCCTGTGACGACGTATAGATTCAACAAAAAACAGTATTTCCTAATCAAGCAAGATCGCACTATGTTAATAAGCAAAAAAGCTCGCGTGATAACCCAGTATGCGATGGCAGAATCGGGATGAAAGCTACCATATTCTGTGGAAGATCTGAGATTTTACACTACTAAAGGTCACCAATCTCCGGCATAGTTCTCAGAAGTTAGGTTTGTTTTTAAAGGCAAAGAAAGCCGTAAATCTGATATATACAAGGCATAATATCTATATGTCCGCAATTTAACATTGCAAGCGGCCTACGGGGACTCGGTGATTTTCATATTATCTACAACCTAGTACCTGGGAAACAAGGTCAGTCTCTTAAAAAAAAACTATTAGGGCTGCTGCACTACGAAGTATCTTTCATAGTCTATCTCGACTTTTTCGACAAGACTGATTCGAAAACAACTCGACCTTGTTATGGGGCCCCGAACTCGTCAGCCTTGCTGGATCCCTATTTCTTTCGCGTAGAATGCCGGAATATCTCTTATTTATGGATTATGATGATGTTCGTGAGGGTGATTCGATCCCGGCTCACTCTTGCAATCGCTTTCACTCTTCCGGGTGGCCTCCAGTTATTCCATACTCACCGAGAGCCGAAGACCTAAGCGGTTAAGGGTGTGGTACCTTTGTCAAGGTAGGGAAACCGGGAGTCTGGAATGAGATCGTATACGGCAAACAAAGGAGTGCGTAAGCTGTCTGATGCAAGTTGACAAGGCATTCTGACTCCCAGTGGTATAATTCCATGTTCGTCAAAACTCCAGGCGTCCATCACAAGCATCAGCGCATTATCGAGAAAAGGGTGAGAAATGCAGAAGGCACCTATCCGGAGGGAAATAACATGGAACTGTGCATCAAAGAGAGTCGGCTTCTGTAGATTAATTGCTGTCCAATTCCAAGCAAAGGCCGAGAGCAAGGTTCGGAGCTGATAGAATGAGGATGTGTCGGAGGACAAGCCTGGATGATATGTAGGTTAGATAACATTGAGATGAACCGTTTCAGCCAGCATCCTTCAGCTGTGCAAGTATCCGCCTGGATAACAGGCGATCTGGTCAGCAGAAAGGAGAGAATAGGATAGACTTTGCATGAGGGGCAGCGGCGGAGATGCTCGCGGGCCGGAGGAGCTCAAACCAAAAGAAAGGGCATTGCACTCCCGCTGACATTCATTCTCCCCCACGGTGCTCTCTTCTCCTTTCTCTTTGTCCTCGTCCTCCTCATCCTCTCCCTTTGATTGTGCTGTGATCTTTCTGTTGTTTCACGCCTCAGATTACGCTGGCGGTGACAGATTGCAATTAGAACCGCCACGCCGACGGTCAGATCTTCCGGAACTTCTGCCACTGCAGACACCCGGTAGACCACAGTTAGCGGGATTGAGGGCCTGAAAACAAACTCACCGGTGTCCCAACAACCCTCTTTCTGGTCCTTTCATCTTCCTATCACTCATCCGATCCTTTTCACTGCCTGTATTTTCAGGGGAAGAGCGCACGTCCTGCCTACAGTTCATACTGCAGGAATTGGCGGGACCTCCGAGCTCGGAGACGATATTTTAGTGAGATCCCGTGCAAGACAACAGTTTTCGCTACGCCGCAGAGCTGTGGTGGAAGATATCGGAAACAGAGGTCAAGCCGGAATCGAGCAAGTGACGAGATTTCTGTACGTGTTCCCTTAAGCAGTCCTTTCTGTACCGGTGGAACTTCCAGTGATCGAAAAGCAAAGCTTGGGTGGAAGCGCTGACGGGTCAGTTGCGTTGCAGTGTGCCGAATAAGCCAAAATGCATATCAAGGACAAGCTTGCCGAAGAGAAGGCCTCTGGCAGGCCCGGAATCTCATTCGAGTTCTTTCCTCCGAAAACGGCGCAGGGTGTACAGAATCTTTACGACAGGATGGACCGCATGCATTCGTGGGGCCCCGCGTTTGTTGACATTACCTGGGGTGCTGGTGGCAGGCTATCAGACTTGACCTGTGAGATGGTCAATGTAACGCAGTCCATCTATGGCTTGGAGACCTGCATGCATTTGACCTGCACTGATATGCCGCGCGAAAAGATCGATGCTGCCCTGCAGGCCGCTTATAAGGCCGGCTGTACGAATATCCTGGCCCTTCGCGGCGACCCGCCTCGAGAGAAGGAGACCTGGGAGGCAGCTGATGGAGGGTTCCGGTACGCCAAAGATCTGGTGAAGTACATTCGGGACAAGTATGGAAACCATTTCGATATTGGTGTCGGTGGATACCCCGAAGGATGCGATGACAACCGCGACGTGGATCTGCTGATCGACCACCTGAAGGAGAAGGTCGATGCAGGAAGCACCTTTATCATCACGCAGATGTTCTATGATGTTGACAACTTTATCAATTGGGTCGAGAAGTGCCGTGCGAAGGGTATCAATGTTCCCATCATCCCTGGTATCATGCCTATCCAGACATATGCGGCCTTCATCAGACGATCGAACTGGACGAAGAGTCGGATTCCGCCTGAGTGGCTAGAGGCCTTGGAACCTGTCAAGAACGACGATGCCATTGTGAGAGAAATAGGAACGAAATTAGTCGCGGATATGTGTAGGAAGCTTATAGCTTCCGGGATCTACCATTTGCATTTGTAAGTGTATGCTTCTCGAAGACGGAGAGGTCCATGTTCGCTAACTGAGAACAGCTATACTATGAACCTTGCACAAGCGACTCGAATGATCCTAGAGGAGCTGAAGCTTACACCATCCGAAGAGACGCCGTTGCATAAGCCTCTCCCGTGGCGCCAGTCGCTGGGTCTCCGTCGCCGTGGAGAAGATGTGCGTCCAATCTTCTGGAGAAACAGGAATTCTTCATACGTCGTTCGCACCCAGGAATGGGATGAGTATCCAAATGGACGGTGGACCGATTCCAGATCACCAGCCTTCGGTGAGTTGGATACTTACGGCATTGGCTTGAAGGGCACCAACGAGCAGAATATCAAACTTTGGGGAGAGCCCAAGTCTCTCAAGGATGTCTCGGACACCTTCATTCGCTACATCGAAGGAAGCCTCGACAGACTCCCATGGAGTGAAGCTCCGATCACAGCCGAGGCCGACGCAATCAAGTCAGACCTGATCGATCTGAACAAACGTGGCTTCTTGACGATCAACTCTCAGCCCGCGGTCAACGGTGCTAAGTCTTCGCATCCCGTCTATGGATGGGGTCCCAAAAATGGCTATGTCTACCAGAAGGCGTACCTCGAGCTTCTCGTGCCACCAGAGCTGATCGACGAGGTGATTGGACGTATCGAGAAGAACGAAGACCTCACATACTACTGTATTAGCAAGAAGGGCGAGCTGAGATCCAACACGAGTGATAGCCCGAACGCTGTCACCTGGGGTATCTTTGCCTCGAAGGAGGTCATTCAACCGACCATTGTGGAAACAATCAGCTTCTTGGCTTGGAAGGACGAAGCTTATCGCCTGGGAGAAGACTGGGCCAAGTGCCACCAACCATCCAGCCCGAGTAGGAAACTCATCCAGAACATCATGGACAACTGGTACATTGTCAACATCGGTAAGTGAACCATCACGATCTATACTGTGTTGGACTATCTATTAACATGTTTGCTACTAGTGAACAATGACTTCCACAAGACCCACGATATTTTCGATATCTTCAAAGGACTGTCTGTGAAGAACATTGAAACTGAAGTTCCCCATTCTGACGACGTCCCGGCTGATGCTCAGGCGGGTGAAACCACCACAAGCAACTAATCAACACTACTTTACATTCGAGGCAGTGCCATTCAACCGGCGCTCTGGTTGCCGACACGTTTTTCAACTAACGAACACTTAATATCATGACCTTGAATTCAACATTAATGACACCCGAGACAACTCGGACAGTTACGGCGTTATGAAACGAAGATCTCAACGATTTACTTCCCGGTTACGCTTTAAAAAGCATGAACTCTTTTTTCTTCATTCTCTCGGCCTGCATTTCAACCATGGCACGTCCTCAACTCTTTAACATGAGAAGACGAAAGGAGAGAACCAAATTCAACATAATTTTACTTTTCTGCGAGCACGACTTGATACCACATGGGAGCAAAGTGAGGATTAGTTCATTCAACATTACATCCAAGATGATTTTCAACAAAAAAGGCATGGAGTTGGTCTCGCACAAGAAAAGTGGAATCAGGGGCATCGGAGTTATATGTATTTTCTTTTTTCTTGTCTTGGTTTTCTTACCTTTCCCCAACGCTAGATAATTGTTTCCCTTTCTGCTGTGCATTTTTCATTTCCCGTCTTTCTCCTATTTCCATTTTGTTTAATGCAATTCAAAACTTGCCCCGTCTCCTCTCAAACTCAAAATTCCTCTCTCCCCATCTACCGACTGACTTCAACCTCAAACCCTCTTTCCTCACGCCACCAGCATTTCCTTTCGGCACAAGTCCCTTGTGTCCTCTACAAGACAATACCCGGAACCCCGACACATATTCAACATGGTCTTGGGCATATCTACATTTCCTAGCGGGATAATACCCCTCGAACGCAGTTCGAAGAAATGAAAAAAAAAAGCATTGCATATCTGTGCCTAACGCCTTAGATTAGAACAAAATAGATCCAGGCTTATAGATCTGATTATGCGGCCAGAGAAAGGTAAACGCAGTTACTGAATTGGAGATCTACAGAATTATGCGCTCGAACTTGTGTCTTCAAAATATAGTCAGTTCCGGCTTTATACTTCCGTGTACCAAGGATACGGTAATTGCGAATCATCGTCATGGAGGTCTATACCAGGGGGAAGTTAGATATTTAGAGAATGCTATTCCGGAGACGGTGGAATTCTAGTCTAATAATGGTTACGGACATGTAAAGCAGTGGTTGCTCCAGTAAGAATGCTGAACTCGTAGTTAGGGAATACACATGCTGTGATGAACCACAGCTGGTAAACCGGCGACCCGGTTACGACAATGTGCGCCGACTATGCAATGGAACCCTTTCATAACCTTCGTCAAATGAATAATGCTTTACCAACTTTGCCAAATAACCAACCAAAGGGCTTCGCAACCCATACAACCCAACTGCCCAGAAAGACCATGTATCCCGCAGCACGGCCCAAAATCATAATCACGAACCCCAAAACAAAAAAGTAGATACCTGCCTGGCCCATATCTCGCATCAGCAGTGCGATTTCTTCATTATTCGACTTTGGCCACGATCCTGTACGCTTGTAGACAACGATCCCGTTCAGGACACGCTTTGCAACATGGAAGCAATGCCCTGCCATGTCAAAGACCCTCTCAGCCATGATGCTGGCATGCTGAGAGATATTATAACGGCGGGAGAAGTCATATAGCTGCGTTGCGGAGAGCACACAAATATCGAATAACAAGGAGAAACTAAGGAAATTGAAAACACTGCTCGATATATCGGCATCACTCTTGCCCATATTGCGCCTCACCAGCGCAGTATCTTGTTCTCGACGGCCGCTATCAGGTACAGGTACTTGTAGACTGTCGAGTTCTGCGATCTCATCAGTCTTAGGTGTCCGTGCTCGAGCGACACTTTTCGGTCTCCGTTCTAGAACGGGCGAGGGAGGTGCGGTCAAATCTTGAAAGCGCGGAGTAGGCACAGGCCGAGGGATATCCTCGAACATCAGTGGGTAATCGATATTCGGAAGAGGGTTCTGATTTTCTGTGATGCACCGCCTGCAAAGGCAAAATTCATGATTGCTGCGCGCGTCGCCGATATCTTGCTCGAAGGTCATCATCCTTGACATACGGATGTGCCCAGGCATAATGGAAAATCTTTCGCGACCTTGAGGGCTGATGGCTCTGTTCCTGATACCGGACATACCTCCTCCTTGAGCGTTCCCCTGAGGCATCACGAAGAACGTTTCTGACCTTGGTAGCATTGACATCTGCTGATGCCATTGGGGCCTGGGAGCCGAGTAATGAGATCTCGTCCGCGGGACGTGCACAGCGTCGTCTGCCTTCGGGGACTTGGTGCCTTGTACGCTTCTCCCGCCTAGATGTGGCTGAGTAGTACTTGTGGGTATGGTATTGGATATCGGAGTGCGTGTGATAGTGGGTGTGATAATGAACACATCGTCGTCGTTCTGATTCTCCTTGCTCGACGTGTCCGAACTTGGGCTTTTCTCGGACGATTCTTTGGGGAGTGGTGGTAGACTCTTGTTTTTCAGGCTGTTTGGCGTAAGTTTGTTGAGCCCCGATTGCCTGGGAGGGCTGGACAGCGGCTGCTTCGAGCATTGGATTGGCCTCGAATTCCGAGAACGCAGTGGCTTCTCGTCGTGCAGAATAGCCTTTTCTTCTGCCGATTGCCTCGTTTGGTTGATGTCTGACTTTCTTTTCCCCGCAGATCTCCTTTTTGATTCCGGAGACAGGGGCATGGTTGGATATGGCGAATCGTTTAAAGTAGGGAACATCAATATTTCGTCTGGGTTCTTTGTCTTTCCCACCTCCCGGCACCCTAAAAAAGTATCTGCCCCAGCGCTGAAGCGCTTGTCTTGCTGGCCTCTTGAAGGAGACTCCTCATCAATAGGACTTACATGGTCTCTGCCGACATCATCCGCATTGTAGTACTGGCGAGGCCCCAGCGGAGGTGACACAGGAGACGGTATATATGTCTCCGCAGATACATTTCGTATTGGTTTCCGCTGGACTGTCACGCTCGGTTGCTTCTCTATCCTTTGAGCCGGGGCACTCTGTTGTTCAGGTGTCACTGCACGCGGACTAGGAAGAGTATCTGGGTCTAGCATCTTTCCACCTTCCAAACGCACTTTTTCGATGCTTTTCTGATATTCCCTGATCTGCTGTGCAGTCATAGTAGGCGGGTTTGGATCTCTTGCTGAAGGCATATTGACGATGAAGGTGTCTTCCCAGTTTGAGGCTGTTCCCATCGGCTCTATCGGCGACACGAGGTTATGAGAGGACGATGCACTATCCTTATTCGCGACAACACTCTGACCGGCAGGAGTATCCCCTAGCGTAGACTGGTCGACGTCAAGACTTATCCATTCGTCTCCTCTCATCCTCCATTTTTGTTTTTTATCACGAGGCTTAGTTGATTTAGCCTTCTCATCCTGAGAGCTGTCCGTGGTTACGCTGGGACTAATAATCCCAGTTCTCGGATTCGCCCCTCTTACCAGAAGCTTGTCTTCATTCGTGCCAGTTGCATGTGCCTTGTGCCTGTGTCTCTCCTTCTCATGCCGCATGAGCCTCGTAAGCGAGCTCGATTTGTGGATTGCATCACGGCCATCATGGTCCATTTCACCAGATAGCCCATCGGTAAACACTTCTGCGTGCCGCGCTCTCAGATACGCATCACGAGCGTCCGCGATGGCTCTCAGTCTTGCCTCCGTCACACTCGTAGCTGAGCTAGCGCGAGAATCTCTTTGTCTTCGCATCTGCATGATGCTGCCTGATCGCGGGAATCCTCCATTTTCCAATTGTTCGACAGTCGTGGACATGGGATAGCTGTATTTCTGAACTCGTAATATGGTCTCTGGGGCGCTGACTGAACGGCTAGACGCTGTAGGTAGATTATCTTCGAAAGTAACAGACTTCTTGTGCTGTCTACCGTTTGTCCTCGGTACTTTCACGTTGCTCCGCCGCTTGGTCTGGACATGGTGGTCATGATAAGAAGACAATGGTCTATCGGCTGGTAGTTCGACTCGGCCCTCCATTTCCACCCCCCGCCAACCACGGGAATTATTGACAGTTCGGACTCTGTCAGGAAGCGGATGGATCGTATTGGTCCATCCCGATAGACTGTATGACGGTTTCAACCTTCTTTGGTCGTATTCGTTGCTATTATCGGTCCTTTGGAGATAGATCACTTGAGAAGATGATACAGAGCCGCTGTGAAAAGGTGGTGGGTAAGAAACAGGCAAAAAAGGCGCCATATAGATACCCTGTTTTGTTATTCCAGCGAATTAAGGGACTAAGAATATGGATCGGTATGTTATGTGGGGAAGTTATGTCCCTGGAATGTGCCCGCGTCGACGCAGCGAATGGAATGTTCGTATATTCAGTGGCTGGGATCCGGGACCATCACGATGCATTGTTATCGATATCATCGCCATAGCTATTGTTCTTCAAGTTGATCGAATCCGGCAGCGACGGCTGGTCGTTGGTGAACCACGAAGAAGGCAATCGTGACCTGCGGGGCTGAAGACACAAGTATAGAGACCGTGCATTCTCACTGGAATAGGAAAATGAACTTCTAGAGTACGAGTAGGCCTGGTTGGAAAGGTGCAAGACTAGTTGACATCATATGTTGGGGACGATATGTGGTGACTCCAACTAAGCAGTTGAGATAATACAATGTCGAAAATAAAAGTTGTTATCCTAGTGATCTCTACCGCTGGTATTTGAACGACAGGGAGACTTTGAAATAAATTGACTGTGCTCGTCGGTGGCCATGATACTTTATATCATTGGACTGTATTAAACTGACCTAACGGTCACCGCAGCCGATAATGGTTGAGGCAAGGTGACCTTTGACTCTCCGAAATTTATAATTAAGATAATGCAGCAATTTAGAATCTTCCGCTCTCGCGACGGGGACTATCGGGATTCGACGATAGATGGCCCCATCTCTGCACGGCTGTAGCCGTGCTGACCCCTCCAGGAACGCTAGATCTCTTAAGTGGGCTTGACTGTCTCTTTACAGGGCTTAGACCTGTAGGGTCAATGCCACTCGGCTGACTTCGACGGTCGAGATATGTCGAGCTGGATTTCCTCAGAGGGGAGTTGGCATGAGAATACACACCTAAGCTCCCACCGTCGCCTGAGCCTGCTGACGGTCTGAATTGCGGTTGTCGAATTACGTTGGCAGACTTGAAGGGTGAAGTATCCCGCAAATGGCTAGGCGTCTGTAGCGATGATGAGTGCTGAACAGATACCGAGGACGACACACTCGGCGTGGCAGACGACTGTCGCCGCGTTGGAGACCTCGAAAGGCCCTCCGGATCAACATGCCGGACGTAATTGGGATTGGGACTTGTCGCAAATCCACGGTGAATGACATGTGTTGGAGTAAAAACGTCGACTTTATTGTACTTGTCGTCGGAACCCGTATGAGCAGCATGCTGCTCAGAAAACTGAGTGCCCACATCCCTCATAAGGGGCTGGGTCCGAGGATGCACAAATTTAGCATCATATTCGTTCAGCACCTCCTTGTGAACCAACGTGGAATCTTTCGCTTGTTGAGAGAAGAAACCCGAAAGCAGCGACATCTGAATGGACAGGAGGATTGCCAAAAATATTGTCGTAACTATCGTAACACTCGGTCGGGGATCTGAAGGCAGAGTTGGTAGGAACAGCCAGTATATAAGCACATGGCCTGGACTGAAGAGGCAGAACAATCGAAGTGCAAGCGGCGAAGGATCCCAAACCGCGATCTCCCAGACATCGCGTTGTGGATCCGGATGTGCCCTCGACTCTGCACTGCCTGCAGAAAGCACATTGGACAGGAAGCGTAACGGAGTAGGAGAGGCTGGGGACGAGTCAACCCTAACGCGATGGGCGGAGGGCGTAGACGGGACCTTGTCGATAGATGCTTCGAACATGCGATAGCGACGTTTGCGCCAGAAAGTGTAGAATGCATTGAATGCAGACAAGAACGCCAGTAAATGCACAACAAATGAAGCCTGCGGTCGACCTCCCCATTAGCACTCGATGTAAACTGCCATGAAGCTCGTATAACGTACAAACCAGGTCAACCATGAGACTCCGCCATCATCTCCGAATATATCATCCTCTGCTCTGCTTCTCTTGGCACTATTCGCGCGAGCGACCAGGAAGATGAAGTTTAATCCAGCCCCAATTGGCAAGGCCCACTCCTTCTCCCACTGTTCCCAGTCACTAGAGTCGATCTCTTCTGACAGCCAGAGAAGGAAGTCCAACGGGTTGAGGTAAGCCTTGATGCGCTCCGAGAGCGGTTGACGGCGCACGAGCCGGGGCATGATGTCGAGAATAAAAGAGAGCGACGTTCCCGAGCTGACAGAGCTCAGCCGGGTATTCCTATGAAAAGATCATGGAGGTGTCGTGCCGTGGCGGTCGTACAGAAGCGCCCGGGGAGATCGAAGTCGATCGAGGTAAACAATGAAAATAATGAAGCTTCGTCGACGTCAAAGTGAGTGCTGACATAAGCAGGGCGGGATGACGCCGAGATAGGTTGAGCTCGACGAGCGTCTCGACTGTCGGCCAGCGCGCAGCTCGACCTTTGGCCTTGTTTCGCTTTCGATCCTGGGCTCTGTGGTTCGCAAGGAGGAGGAGGAGTTACTGGATCCTTTATCCGCTCTTTGACGCTTTTCATTTACTTCCTGTTGCTGTGAATTCCGTTTCGGTCTCAACACCATGGCCGCTCCGCCCACCGCATACAAGGTTATATCGCCCCTGGACTGGTTCCATGCCGAGGAGACTGATGTTGTCGATGTTAACAGGACCGACAATTCCTTGCGGTGATTGGAGATGAAGAGTATGAGCTCAATTATTGCCTTTGCGTGCATCCTGCTTAACAGTTCGCTGACCGTCTTCCCCGCTCTAGCTCCGTGACCGGTCTATTGCTCGCTGGTGTCGGTGTAAGTACCAGCATTGTGATTATCTGACTGTCCAGTCGTACAACTGTGCCGTACCTTAGTTTGGTAATTTCACGACTAACATGCTGTCCCGATTATCTAGCACGTCACCGATCCCCCAGACTCACAGCGCAACTTCCTCGTTGTCGACTCCAAGACCGAGACCTCTACCATCGAGAGGGCATTCGAGAACTTCACGCAAGAGAGGAAGGACATTGGTGTTCTGTTGATCAACCAACATGTACATGCCCATCCACGCGATTGATACTATGACATGAGGCTCACGGCTGATATACAAATAGGTTGCAGAACGTATCCGCAGCCGCGTCGATTCATTCACCGAGGCTTTCCCGGCCGTCCTCGAGATTCCAAGCAAGGACCACCCATATGACCCCGAGAAGGACAGTGTTCTGAGACGTGTGCGGAGGTTGTTTGGAGAGTAATAATGGGATAACGAAAGCGAAACGAAACGAGGATCAATTTTCTTGGCTACACGGGCTCCTGATTATTTGTGCCGTCTCACCTACTGCAAATGCATCTCCCGCTGTATTTGCATCTTTAGGGTGTGGTATGGTGGCATCTTTGTTAGTCCTTTGCTTTGTTATCTTGTAGAGATAAGGGATCATTTAGTGCTTCTGGGAGAGGATACCCAATGCAGGAAATCAACAGCATATATTACATTTTGCCCTACTGACTTTGCGAGTGATACGGCCGCAAGATACATATGTTCACCCGTTAACCTAGCTGGAAATCAGGGAATATCTCGTATGATAGTCCCTGGACCCCTCGAACACTCACAACAGCACTGGACATGAGGGCAACTAGATACCTAGCCATAACCAGTCATGGCATTGAACTGAATATTTACAGCCGCTTGAATTGCTCTATAGTTATATTGATGCGGAGCAAGTTTAAAGTAGGAAGGTAGAAGCGTTGTTAGAGTTTCACGCTATCTCACTAGTTCGAATAAATGAATCAGTTACGTCCGATGTATCACTGAGCAAGAAGGGCTATAAAGATTAAGCTACGCAGCTCTACACCCTTCAGAATAATCAGGACTTGTCATAAGTCTTATAAAGATAATTAGCAGTCACGAGAGTGTCTACTTTTCTTCTCATATGGCTCCTATCTTCTAGGCTTCCATTATTCCATTATTCCATCAGACCCCAACTCCCGCATACACTTCTATCATCTGCAAGCTATATATAAGCATTACGTTTCATAAACACAATCATCTTGACTTAACATGGCACCTTCACAAGTGACCGCGGACTCTACCATCCTGATAATCGGCGCCGGGACATGGGGTTGCTCAACGGCCCTCCACCTAGCGAGGCGGGGTTACCGACATATCACTGTTTTGGATCCATACCCTGTCCCCTCGCCCATCGCCGCAGGGAACGATATAAACAAAATCTCAGAACACAGCGGAGCAGAAGGTAAGAATTTTACATAACTTAGCTTCTTATTGACAGACCATAAAAAGCGGGCCCTTTTTTCTTCTTTGAGATAAAGTGACTAACTCGAAATAACTACAACAGACTGGCCCAATCCAGATAAAGATCCACAGGGTTACGCAGACCATGTATGCAGAGAAAATGCAATCACCGCATGGAAAAATGATCCCGTCTTCAAGCCATATTACCATGAAACGGGGTTCATTGTGGCTGCTCACACGCCTTCAACCATCGAGCACGTGAAGAAGCATGAACTATACCCGTCCGAGTCTGTTTTTGAGAAACTCGAGACGGCCGAGGACTTCCGTAAAACCATGCCGGAAGGCGTTCTAACGGGTTCCTTTCCCGGCTGGAAAGGCTGGTGGAAGAAAGATGGCGCTGGCTGGGTTCATGCTAGGAAGGCCTTGGTCTCTGCTTATGAAGAGGCGAAGCGTCTCGGTGTCAATTTCCTCACTGGCACGCCGCAGGGAAGTGTCGTTGGTCTGAAATATGAGAATAAAGATGTCGTCGGCGCCGAGACAGCAGACGGCCAAGTCCACAGAGCAGATCATACCATCCTCGCAGCAGGAGCAGGAAGCGATCGACTTCTCGATTTCAAAAAGCAACTCCGACCAACAGCCTGGACATTATCACATATCCGGATGAGTCCTGAAGAAGCTAAACTGTACAAGAACCTCCCTGTCCTCTTCAATGTCGCCAAGGGCTTCTTCATGGAACCAGATGAAGACAAGCACGAACTTAAGATCTGTGACGAGCATCCCGGATACTGCAACTGGGTCCCTGACCCAAACCATCCGGGAGAGAAAAGAAGCATCCCCTTCGCGAAACACCAGATTCCCCTAGAAGCGGAAGCCCGCGCTCGGGATTTCCTTAGTGACACTATGCCGCATCTCGCGGAGCGTCCTTTGGTATTCGCTCGTATCTGCTGGGACGCAGACACGCCAGACCGCTGCTACTTGGTTGACAGGCATCCCGACCATCCTTCTTTATTGCTTGCCTGTGGAGCCTCCGGTCATGGTTTTATGCAGATACCTGCGATCGGAGGATTGGTCGCAGATGCACTAGAGGGCAAGCTACATAAGACTATTCAATATGCATATAGGTGGCGGCCAGAAACGGCAGCGAACAGAGACTGGAAAGATAATCAGGATCGATATGGTGGGCCGAATAGAATGATGGATTTCCAGGATATTGGAGAGGGCGAGTGGACTAATATTCCAGAGACTTCGAGGCTGTAAACGTCCTATAGCTCTACACAATATTTATAAACTGTATAATGACAACATCTACAATATACAAGCTCCCATCATGACACTTAAAATGTGATAAAAAGGGCATTTCTATAGCTTTATATCCCAGTTCAAAAGTTATCCTGCACGCTAGTAGTATTTCTGCCAACAGTCTCGATAAATTCTTTCTCATTAGTTGAGACCTTGAACAGTTAGTGTGGTAGAATCATTGCATTCACGGTTCTCAAAAGTGGCGGGAAGGCTGTCTTTATTGATTTGAACCCAGCTTCTTGATGTCAATACATTTATATCTAATCAACTGGTTTTCTCTACTGCAAGAGCAGAGGGATCTGGCAGCAATAAAGAAATGGCACAGTCACCTAGTAGAGAGAGGATTGATCAGTCCAGCCAAGTGTTATCTATGCTCAGTTATATATTTGCCCGAGAGTGACTCAAGATGGCATATGGAGAATCTAGACGTATGGTAGATATACTTGGTATCAAAGCTAGATATCATATAGGCACGTATATAGACAGTATATCGATCCAAAAACCACTACATATAAATAGACAGACACAGAGACAAATTGTCAAGTTGAGCTGAAGTAATGATATTAAGGTGAAATTGGCCACAGGAGCTTTACACGAGGAGACCAACGTGCGAGAAACCAAGACTCCATAGAAAGATGCGTTATACGTGAGATATAGGTATCATCATTGAGGCTGAACATGTTGGTGACAATTCAATGTCACAACAAGGCCGATTTAAACGGGGTGAAGCAACCTGGAAGCACTGGAAAAACTCGAAGATATCCATATCGCAAGGGTACAAAAAGCGTCAGCAAAAATATAAAGGCGTCGTCCATCATGTCGGGTTCGAAATCTATCGGTTGAAAACGATGTCGTTGGCCTCGAGGCAGGTGATCTTTCGCTTATCCTCGGTGTAGACATCAGCCAGAACAGAGTACTTGCCCTATAGATCCATGGATGTCAGAAACAAACTCGATATACATCTCTTGATCGATACTCATTGTTGTAAGAACGTACCGGGGGGATCTCCTTGGGCAATTCAACGTCCTTCGTGAAGGTCATCTTGCCCTTCTCCAGAGGGCAGTGCAGGTCGACGTTCTCGATCTGCTCACAGAGGTCTGCTTCCTGGTTGATCAAGCGGATCAAGCCATACTTGACCTGCAGGAGAACCTTGGAGCCTTCATCGACCTTTTCGCGGAAGGTACCCTTGGCGACGATAGTAAGGGTCTGACCACTATATCCCCCCAGAATATCAGTAACCCGCCAAAAATAACTCATGTACTCTTACTGATTTGGCAAGAGAAAGGTGAGACATAGGGATAGACGTACGGTTGAGGAGGGTTCGGGGAGAGATCCACCGAATCGATCTGCAGGATGTTGTTGCTGGGATCGGAGCAGTAAGTCAGAGGGTTGTCTCCAGCGACGGGGAAGGCCTTGTCAGCCGTCGATATCGGCGACTGCTGGTTGAAGTCGAAGAAATCGAGCGACCGGGCAGAGGCCGAAAGAGGAGCCGCAAGGAGCAGCACGGCGGCGGTCGTTGATAAGAGCTTCATGATTGCAGATTTGCTGTAGCGGCAACGATACAATACAGCAACTGTCTAGAAAATACAGACAGTCTCCCCGAGATCAACAGATAACAGAGACAGCTCCCAACTGATGTCCGGAGCAGTGAGGCGGTAGAACGACGATGGAGAAGCGGTGTCGTCGATGGCGATGGCTGGGAAGGGCGATTGGCGATGACGATGATAGCCACGCTTGGCCGGCACGTGATGGATCACACGGGCAGCGAAGATCGCTTGTCAAGTTTCCAGCTTCACTTGACTTGACGCGCGAGCCGTTTCACTTCACGGCCGGACTCGAGATCGACTAGTAGCACTGCTTTCTCCGCATTTGCTTTCTGCTGTCCATATTCTTTCTTCATCTTCGGACAGCTGCTCTGCTGAAAGAAGATCAATGACGCTGCAAGTACTCTACTGAGGCGGAAAGACCCACACCGGTTTCTCTCCGCTCCAAGTCGATAACTAGATAGTGATGCTGCTCTCATTTCGATGATCAGCTTCAAACGTCCTTCCAGGGATGATGCCTCACCTTAAGCTCTAGTCTGGGACGTCTGCATGATCCAGGCTGCAGATGTCGGATCGCATTTCCTGCCCAGTAAGCAAATGCTTTCTTTGCAGATCAGGTCATGCAGTTGAGTCAGTCTCATCTCGATCTCATGCTCTCTGCAGCGACCAGAAAGCGTGGGGAAGGCAATGACGGTAGACAGTGCACATATGTGCATTTTCTCTACTCTATCGATTTAATAAGAAACAAGTGCGGCATCGGCGCTATCCAGTCTTCGAGTACGACATGCATTGGGATATATATATATGACGAGTCATGAAAATGGATGTCTCTGGTAGAAGATAGAATATTCAAATTCCAATATAGCATATTGCAGTCATGCATCCCTGCCAGAAAGTACTCAATAGGGCTCATGTTAGAAATAAAAATAAAAACAACTGGTTAAGGGCACATACACGCAGAGATCTATCGACAGACCCTTTCACAACTGATCGGAAACACCATGACGAAAAACTGATGGAAAAGAAAGTAAAAAGCTCGCATGAAATGAAAGTATAGTGTACTCACAGATGTCCGCAACTCTTCAAAGACCCTTAACCCCCACCGTTACAATATATATATTTTTTATTTCTCTTGCTACCATCGCAAGCTAGTGTTGTTAACTTTCACAGTCCTATCCTGTACACATTACTCGCATCAAAAACAGCCACAGAAAATAGTTCAATATAGAATATTTGGGCATGATGCGTTCTTTCAATTGCACGCGATCCACCTGTTCTAACATTATCAATATTATCTATAGCTTGGAAGGGACAACTTTTCTTTTCCCCTTCAATGAAGAGAGGTATCATTGAGACCAGACGCCCCTCTGGTGTTGATAACCCCCGATCACTGCTAATGAACGGAGAATAGTCACAACAGAGGAGAAATCTCCAATGTTTCGAGGAGTTCTTCGCTTCTGACCATACAAAGAAGGGCCTCAGCCATTTTCGAGCCCCGATACTTCTAACATATCGAATCACGGGTTCAATATCCAAACGAAGAGATTGAAGTTCACCGTTCTCGGAGAAATTGCCATTATAAGAAAATTATCCCCTTCAAGCTATAGGCACTACGATACTGACGAAGAACTTGCTCCATTTATGGAGTACCGTGAGGCGACTTGCAGCCGAGATACCAGGACAGAGAGCCCCGTTTTCACTGAAAAGAATGCTGCAACCCCACAGTACTAATACTCGTGTCTCAGTACGGAGTACTAAGCAGCATCACCAGCCACGGAGCCGCACAAATGAGTTGTGACCATGCAGAAAGTGTCCGATAATCTTCTGAGTGGTTTAACCGACAGCAGAATCATTGTCGATCATACCAAATGACATCATCCTGGTGATATGTAGCTTGTTCTCCATTAACCCGATATAGCTTACGATGAGGTACTTACGCAAGGTGACGTTTTTATCTCTATATGTTTTCTTTTTCTATGGTATGCTTCTCTGGCGCGTGGCTTCGTCTCTGAGAGGCCCAGGAGGCCCGACGGAGCGTAAAGTTAGATGTTCTACCGAGCTGTGCAATCGGCTCGGGCCGTCCCATCTGTGTGCCATATGTAGTAAGTACCAGGGTAGGATAACTATGTCATGCAGTGTACGTACCCCAGGTCGGAAATTGACATGGATGTGATAAAAATAATAATACTCTACAATAGGATGGGCTACTGTCCCGGAGTTACGGGTATGTTGCTGTTTAGTCCCTGGGCCTTTTCCCGGCCGAAAACCGGGTTTCTCAGATCTCCAATCCAGAGAACTGGGCCAACCCATTCTGAGTTTGCTCTTTCCGCCCTCCTCAGATATATATGCTACATGTCAGAAAAGTCTTGCCCCGCCAGAGCGGTCAGGCACACTTGTCTGTACCATTTAGCCGAAGCTTTTTCTTTCCCGCAGTGGCAGTGGAACAGCTGTGGGTGGGGAGTAATTTCCGACTAATCAGATTATCAAGCAGCATTGCCTAGGCTATGCTGATTTATGAATGGTTGTAGGGAGGAAATACGTGTACTTGACTTTTCTCCGGGAATCAATGGGCTGGCAATGTAACTTGCCCCTCACTCTAGGAGATGCTTTAGATCTCGCCGAGAACTGTCACGGTAGTGAAAAGTCCAATACGCACTGAAGGGCAGCCTTCGGGGAACCCAATAATAGAATTCAAATGTCTTCTGAAGAGGCATACGGTGACGAGATAACACCTACTCTGTGAGATAACCTTTCATCTATGCAGAATAAAACTGCCATGGGTACGCATTTCTCAGGAGTCCTCTGCTGCGGAAGAGTCGGTCGAAAACCGCTGGAAGGACCGCCTTGTCGACGTGCGAGGGACTCGCTTGACCCCCTTCCAAGCTGCCATGTATTTCTTGCTTTTTGTCTGACTAGTCGCGTGTGTAGGGGGAAAAGGGAAAGAGGAAGAGAAGGCCTAGCACAGACAGCAAGTGGTTCTCCAAAGCGAGCAGCTGAACTCTCATCAAGTCTACTGCCCCCACTATGGTTTGAATAGCCGTCTGAGCTCTGTGGGCGTCATTTATAGGAATGATAGCGATGGCTTGGATGAATATTGACTTTGGTGTCTATACTAGTTCAACCACCTAAGCCCCGACAAAGAAATATCTCCGTTCTATGCTCGTTGACGAGTTAGAATCATGTCGTGTTGTAAGCAGAGAGTTAATCGGTTCACGTGGTCGCTCTCGAAGGCCCGAATGAATGCTCTAGCAGAAACCTGGACAAGGAAAGTATAAACTCTTTACCATATCAAAAAGTCTTATTCCATCTAATTTGACACAGGCTATCATTGGGATACGCACCTCGGCTGATCTGCAAGGGGCTGAGATCTCTGACGTTACACACGTAAAATGAAGAGGGCTGGCGGGTCTTTGTCGTCAAGAGGGAATGTTATGAAGCTCAATATGAGCTGTCCGACTTCGTATGGAGCGGAACAGGGCTAAAATAATACCCATAAACCCCCTTTTAGTGAGAAGGCCGGAGGAATGGCCATAATGCAGTAAAGAAATAAGCCAATCTCCTGCCATTATCATGGAGATATATGTGAAAACTGCACTGATCATCTTAAAATGATAACTTCGCAGGTAAGTTAGGGACTCAAGGTATCCAGAAAGAAGACAGATGGACATATTGGCAGGAACACCATCGATATGTGGAAATCATACTGATAGCTAAGGGTGGAGAGCGGCACGGAGTTCGTCGGCCAAGGCTAGAATCATTACTCAGTCAAGAGGGTGCTCAAGAGGGTGCCACTGTGGGCATCTATTGTGGGTTGCATCTTATTTTTTGGGATTTGATCAAAGAGGAGATGCAATGGGACGTTTGAGGAAATTCAATGCGTGATAAGATATCCCTATCATTGGCCGACTATGACACGTAAGATTTAGTGAAAACCGGCTTCATGGGAAATAATGGATACCATACCCTTTGCCAACGAATAAAAATAATAATTACCATCATATAACACTGGCTAGCGTGTACTGTCTTGGGGCGGATGCGTATTATTTGGCTGTCGGCACCGCTGCTCGAGTGGGAATGCCGTTCTGACCTACCCACCCGGGAAGCCACTGTAGGGTATGTGTGGAGGGACTGTGTCAGAAGATATCAGATCATACCTTATAGAGCCGGTCGAATCAAAGCGAAGGAATTGCTCGTCGGGACTTAGCCGGTGGTCCTCGCATGAGTCGATTAGGTTGATCCCTCGGGAGTAAACCGTGCAACTGGGTCAGCTCGAAAACGGCCACAACTTTGGTGCTCCTTTAATATTCGACACTTCCACTTCTGCATATGTACGCGAGTCAGTCAGCATTCATTTCCCTTTTTCTCTCCGTACCATACACCCTGCGAGGCAGGTTGCGCTGACTGTTTGCCCGCGCCACGGACGCCGGCCGACAAGTTGATCTTGCTGTGTTTTTCGTATGGTCGGGCCCACAAAGCCAGTCAACAATAGGGAGCGATTTTACTATGCGGCGTGCGCCCCTAAATGGCGGCTAAGGCGGACCCCTCCCACTTTGGATCCCGATCTCCTTGACCGTTGATGCCCCGAGTGAACGGCTCCTTGAGGAGGCTGAACCATGGTGCTGGGTTTGGCAAGAAACGATGGGCCTCTTGCTGCCCCCGCGGCTCCTTATGTTATTGTGACGGAGAAGCGACCCGACAGTTTGGATGCCATGGAATCGGTCTTCCACGTTACTTACATGCATATGCTCCGTCCTTACGTGCGTCGTCGATATGCTAGGATTCCTGGAGTGAAAGCGGGCGCTATTAATTGGCGCCCCATACAGACGGGATTCGACAAAAATAAACGAAGTCGAAGCTGCCGGCGTTGGAAACAAGCAGACGACGCCAAAAGTCATGTTAATTCGAGCACGGGGATCTTAGGATACTTTGCGCAATTGTGCTGTAGTAATGCGTTGCATGTCCCTAGAAATTGCGCCGCAATCCACTCAATCTTTCTAGTGTCCCGTCCCGTTCGCTCTTTCTTGTTCGTTGTCGTTGGAAACATCGACCGTAATAGTAAGAGTTTTTTTCTACTTCTCTGCCAGGGAGTTATAGAAGTAGATATCGATTTCTCAGTGTAAGCAGTGCCCAATCCTCACCGAACCGTACAAAACATCCAACCACAGGTTTCAGATCTATCTGGCCATATCAGCATGAACGTCTTTCAAGACATATCGAAATGAGACTGCCAGAAAAAGGGGAAGCGGTGAGTCTATAGACTCTAGAGAGGCTGAACTTTGGACGAAGCAGCGACGGAGGAGATGCGCTCGGATCCATAGCTCAGTCCTAAACGTGTGCAATAATAGGTGAAGCTCCCCACCAGATGCGGACGGGAGGCTGTGATCGTTGCTAAGTGTTCTTCGCCCTCTGCCTCTGTGAACTGCCTAGGGAACGCCACGGACGATGACCCGACTCCATGTCACTGGGATAGAATGGAAAACGGCGAGAAATCGGATTTTACTCCATATCCGGACAAGGGTTTTTTGGTGACTCTCATCCCTCGCACTCGATAACTTAGCCCTCCCATTCAAAGTGGAGCAATGTTCGGCATGCAGATCTCCACGAGGCTCCTGCGCCCGCTTCGGACCTTTTGAGACAGGTCCTTAATGGACATGGTTCATCACCCGTGGACCCATGAAATGGAAGAAGGAGTCCCCTTGCTCAGCAGCTTAGAGGTTGCCTTCTGATCACCAATCCGACTAGACACAGTTATTCATGTAGGCAACGGGGCATCGTGTGACTGCTCTGTGCCGTTGTTGTTAGGTTGGTTAGTGTGTTTCTCAAGAATCGAGATATGCCAGTTCGGTGTTCAATATTACGGTTACCATTAGCCTCTGCGGTAGTCAGGCTGACCCCTCCCTCCGCTGCTGGGATGGCTCGTCCAAGGAGTAGTATTATGGATGGATGGAACGTTCCTCCGGGGCGCCCGACTGGCCGGATCAGAGCTAGATTCTTCGCGTTCGAGAAAGATGACCGACGTGCGCAGACGGGCCGTAACGGCAATATCTAGCTGCATGCATTGTCCAGCCTTGGTCCGTTGAGTTCTTTACCAGTGACCCGCACCATTCTTTCGAGACGGGACAAGACCTCGCCATCGTGGCACGGGAGTCGACGGGGCATATTTGTCGCTCCTACTGTGCACCACACATGATCCTGTAGTGAAGAACTAATGGGGCTCAATCCTTAGAAGACCTATCTCTGCCCGATAGTGTTGTTTGCGTTGTGGCGGTCCCATGCAGGCGGTGTCCGTTGTTGCGATTCCGAACGAATGTACTGCGTACCTTTCCACAGTTTCATCTCACTCATACATATTGGGTACTTGAACTGATTCACTGGGAATTAGAGAACACCTTCAAAATATACTTACTCTTCCTAAATTGCCTTTTCTGGATGACCCCTGGACAAGAACTGCAGGGATACTCTTCAATATGACGTACCAAAATCACTCCTGGACCCCTGCTTGCATCTTCTGGGGAAGCGCTGACGATCTTTTCTCCCGTTCAGAGACCCGGAAGCCGGAACTGTAGAACTTGACACTTCTTACCTCGAGACGGTCACCGTCGAAGGACGAGATTTCCAGCAATATTCGATCAATCATCGGATTTATTTTGGGCCTGTTGACGATGTATGTTGATGACTAACAACAATCATATCATGCTTTGCTGACTCTTTCAGGACGAAGCAGAGCGTCTGGAGCTCCAACACAGAGTTTTTAACAGAGCATTCGATGACCGTTTGATCTTTCCTCCTATCCATAGGCCGAGAAGGATCCTTGACTGCGGCTATGGAGCCGGTGCTTGGGCCGTGGAAGTCGCTGAACAGTACCCAAACTGCGAGGTGAGAACATCTGAGTGGGTTCTGGCTCTCCTTCAAGGACTGACACTATCGATGACAAAAGGTGATAGGCGTAGACGTCTCACCGCATATGAAACCTGACGAAACCCCAGAAAATCTATGGTTGCAGGTGAGCACCTCTCTGGTCTCTCTTTTCTGTCAGTTCTCCGGCCAAAGGGAGATGTGTGATCTTGCCTTTGTGGGGTCAAGAAGTCTAAACAAATCATTCTTGGACAATGGAAGTAGTTTCGAAGGCGGAACAGTTTGATCTCGTTTGAAGAAATTGAAAAGATGGGATGCTGGGAAACTGACGTGAGTGGACAGGTTGACGATTTGAACCGCCGCTTCACCTTTTCTCCCGGTAGCTTTGATCTTGTCCAGTCAAGACTCGTTGCTTCAGGGATACATCGGACCCGATGGCCTTCATATATTCGCGATATCGTGCGGTGAGTCCTTCCCGGATACTCGGTATCTCATACTTTGGCTAGTCACCATACCCTTCGAGCGATGCACCTTGCTAACCTCTGCAATACGCACAGTGTGCTCAGACGGGGCGGATGGGTGCAAATGGTCGAGATATACTTCAACGTGCAATCCGATAATGGTTCACTTACCGAACGACACGCTTTGAGCCAGTGGAGCGCAAAGTACAGGGCCTCTTTAGAAGACCTGAAGGATCTCCGTGTCGGTACTAGGCTGGGTAGTCTTCTCACCACCGCAGGATTGGTGGACGTCGAGACAAAAATGATCCAGTTGCCGCTATCTGGATGGTCTAGCGGTTAGTCTATATTGAATGAACTGCAAAATGTGCAATTTCCTGACAGGAGCCAGACCCGAGACTGAGGGAGATCGGTACTATCAACCAACAGAATGTTCACAAGCTACTCTCCGCCATGGCGATATACCCGTTCACGCAGAGATTGCATATGCCACGATCAGAATTTGAGGTGCTGGTAGCCCAGGCCCGTCAGGAGGCTAACAACCCTTCTTTAAAGGCGTACTTTCCCCTGTGAGTAGCTGATGACCTTGCTGCATGTTGGGCGAGACTGACAGAATAGATATGTATCCATCGGCCGAAAGCCGTAAGATAAGACTGGGTAATCAAAAGCCTTCGTCGACGGCAGCCTTGACAGACTTTCCAACTGTGAAGTGTAGGTCGCTGCTTGATTCCCGATATCTTCTTATATAAGATCGCATTTCGAAACCACCTAGCATATGGCCGCATATTAGACTTGAATCATAATGAATTGATATTCTTTGGTACTGGGCCAGTTGCTCATTTTCTGAACCACCACCTACCTATAGGCGCTGCTCCAGACTGAGGACTGCACTGTGCTGTTGTCCCGAGACCTGGCTATATCAACACGTTTCAGTATACTGTCGACTTTGTCGATTATGTGGCGGCATTCAACCGTTATTGGGATGGGTTTGCTGAGAGAAAGGCCCGAGGTTGCTGCATTTGCGCCCAGGCGGTCCATCAAGATAGTTGTGCCAGGTGGGATGTACGGTCAGGTGCAGCATGGCGGCGACCGGAAGGAGCAAAGGAATGAAATGCAACCAGTTACACCCGCGGCGGTAGGTTCTTGGAATGACATACCTTTGCTCCCGCATCGATGGCTGATAATGATGATGACTCCCTGTGTAGGCTCATTAGTATTTCAACTCCTGGCTGACTCCGTAGCAGCCAGGAAAAGCCTTTTGTGATGTCGCTAATGACGCTTTCCGGTGACATTAAAGCGCACAAAGCCTAAGTGATGTGCCATGGAGATAACGTCCCGCGTCTCGCTCAAGGTGGACTGCTTGTGTCGATGTTTCACCGTTGGTCTGGACACTGTTGATAGTCGGGCTTGAGTGTGCGGATGTGGAACGGTCTAACCACGACCATATACGCAACCAACCTGCCTTTAGGCTTGCAGATGTCCTCCTGGCCAGGTGTAGGAGATGGCAATGACACAGTGAGAGGAGACATGAGTCGAGAAGAAGAATACGAGATGTTGCTGGATACGAATAGCCAAGGATCTGTCGTGTACCCGCCCAGATAAGCTCTTGATCTGGAGCATTTGCCTTCGCTCTAAGCGTGGGACGCGCTCAGTCCATGAACGGCAATGTGGGGAGGTTCCTGTGCCGTACTTTACTCATTGTGTTCTGGAGGTGAGTGATGCTGACGACTTCAAGGACCCCTTCATCTCTTTGTTGTGGCCTAGACAGCCATCAGCTCTTCGTCCTGGGACACTTATGTGATGGACGAGATGCCTCTGCTCTCGAGAGTGAAGGAGGGAAGCCCAAGTTCCCGAAGACTCGACTCATGATCGGGATGGAAAAGAGAGGACGCAAGTGGGAAACCATGCCAGACGGACGTTTCTACTAGCTAATGAAGAATAGGCCCAATGTCTGGACAGCGATGATCCGGTTCCCTCGTCCTCAGAGGTCCAACGTCCTTTCCCCCATCATTCCGCCCTTAACCCCTATGGCTCAATGGATACCCAGCGGAAACGGGATCGTAGCAGGGGCCTCTCAGCGAACATCATTCCGATCTTAACTTTGCAATGCGGCGTCGCTTGGCTATTATTGTCCTTACGGGGCTGCTTTTTAATAGTTAAGACTCAGCGCGCTTACATATGCCGTTTTGCTTTTTTTCCCGTTTACTCTATCTACGGAGTATTTCCTGCCCTTGGCTTGCCCGAAAGACCCCGGATCGTCCTTACAGGTGGTCTCTGCGGGTCTTTGCTACGTCGATATTCGATCAATACCCTGCCTATTCCCGATCCTGTCCCAGTCTTTCGACAATCCCAGCCAGTCAAGCCAATGAAGCTGCCGTCTTTCTGGCCCTAAGCTTCATAGAAAAAAAACAAGCGGCGCTTGCCAGGCTTTCGCGGAAGCGGGAACATTGGCACCGTCTCGCCCCACGCATCCCTGAGCATTTCAGTGTCCAACCCGAAACCAGCACTCTGCTTTGGGCAGTATAGCGTGTAGTTGGGAGCACAGCTGAGTCGGGGATGTCCTGTCCTGCGTGTCCTCTGATACGCAGACGATGAGTAAGAAACGACTGTCTGAATCTCAATCGTCGAAGCTACTGCCAATCCAAGGGGATCGCCATTGGTAACAAGCTCCAAACGGCTTGGCCAGGAGAAGGTCTGGCGGAGAAGAGAGCTCCAGACCTAGATGTGTGTTATTGGACTTAGTGATGAGTAGATCAAGCATCAAGCTAGGGTTACCAGGCGCCGGCGGCCCAGGCACGCGGCAGCTCCTGAGATCGAGCACGGCAGATCCCTGTAGGCAGCAGATAGTACGGAGTAAGACAACGGAATGCGCACCCGATCGTCTTCGGTATGCCTGGAACATTTGTAACTAGGCGTCGATGGCCGAGACCGCGAGGGCGCTTGGGCGCTTATGTGGAGCCTCGTCGCCTGAGGCCGCAAATCGCCCGATCAGGAAACACCGCTTTGGGCGGGGAAAAAAAAGTTTCGGGCGCAGCAAACCGGCGCAAGATCTTTCAGAGGTTCAGAATCAGCAAAACACCACCCATCGCCCAAGATGCCTTCGACGTACAAGAAGGATAAGCCGTGGGACACGGATGACATTGACAAGTGGAAGGTTGGTGCGAGAGCATGATGCGGATTGAACTGTTACTGACCTGCGCAATTCTCGTCTGAATAGGTCGATGAGTTCAAGCCCGAGGACAATGCCGGTGGTACGTTTGCGGAGGAGTCGTCCTTTGCGACACTGTTTCCCAAGTATCGCGAGGTATACTTGAAGGAGGCATGGCCGATGATTACCAGGGCACTGGAAAAGTTCGGTATTGCCTGCACGCTGGACTTGGTGGAAGGTAGCATGACTGTCAAGACCACCCGGAAGACCTTCGATCCTGCTGCGATTCTCAATGCGCGCGATCTGATCAAGCTTCTCGCGCGAAGTGTTCCCGCCCCTCAGGTAAGTCCATGGCTGTGGAAAGATTCGCCATCCCATAGAACATATTGTTGACACAGGTTCAACCGACAGGCGCTCAAAATCCTCGAAGACGGCGTGGCTTGCGACATTATCAAAATCCGCAATCTAGTGGGAAACAAGGAGCGATTTGTGAAACGACGACAACGTATCTTAGGCCCGAACGGCTCGACTTTGAAGGCTCTCGAACTTCTGACGAGCACCTACATCCTCGTCCAGGGTAACACTGTTTCTGTGATGGGCCCGTTCAAGGGTCTGAAGGAAGTGCGCCGGATCGTGGAGGACTGCATGGCCAACATTCATCCAATTTACCACATCAAGGAACTCATGATCAAGCGTGAGCTAGCAAAGGATCCTACTCTGGCGCATGAGTCTTGGGATCGCTTTTTGCCCCATTTCAAGAAGCGCACTTTGTCCAAGCGCCACCAGCCATTCAAGGTCACGGACAAATCCAAGAAGCCGTATACTCCTTTCCCGCCGCCACAGGAGAAGAGCAAGGTGGATCTGCAGATCGAGTCGGGCGAGTACTTCTTGTCAAAACAAGCGAAGGAGAGAGCGCGCAAGGAGGAGGTCATGGAGCGCCAGCGAGAAAAGAGGGAAGAGAAGATGAAGGAACGAGAGAAGGACTTTGTTCCACCCAAGGAGAAGGAGGAGATCGAAGCAGAGGCAAAGAAGAAGGAAAAGAAGAAGCACAAGCGGAAACGCGCAGAAGCCGAAGGCGATGTCGAAGGGGACGGTGCAGAGACCAAGAAGAAGAAAAAGAAGAGCAAGAAGGAACGGTCATCATCTGCAGATACAGAATGATGTCTCGATATATTCCTACGATTCGATTTTGGATCCATTGGATTCACCTGTCCCTGTATGGCGCCTGCATGGGTTGGAGTTCTTCTGTTTCAATTCTCTTTTGTGCTTTTCTACCACATTAAAAATTCTGCGTTTCGTCTCTTCTGAAAATGTCCTCTGCCATCTGTAGTACTGATACCATAAATCTCAGTTGCTAATGCATTTCTCTGGCTCTAGGATAGTCAGATCTCTATCTCTAGCCTCACCAGTTTTGGTTAACCTTATCAGCCCTATCGGAGAAATCTCTCTCAACAACATATCTGGACTCCCACAAGTTATTGAGCTATAATATCCTTCCACTATGTAACTTTGAGGACATGCCCAATAGGCGAAGATGGTCTCTACTTTTACTGTTGAACCCGGCCTTGCCCAGTACGATTTACTCCGATGCGATGGGTATCGTCCGATCGAGCGCTGATCATGTAGATAACTGAACCCAGATCAACGCAATATCAGAACTACGTTGGGCCTGGTCTGTCCCGGTTTTCTTCTGTACCATAACCGCCACCGGGCCATAATGACCCTTTCGTCCTCGGCCGGCGCTATCCTGACGCCGTCGGAGCTTCGCATTGTTAAGCAGTCCTGTATGGATTGCCTTAGCGGCTGGGCCCGCCACAAGGAGATGATTACAAGACCGCTGATTCGACGTGCGCTCGACTCCTCCAACAGTTTAGACTTCTACGAGGATGCCGATAAGGAGCGGCGCCCTCGTGCGACTTATCGCTGCTCGAGGAAGGTGAAAAGCTCCCGGTCTCGCCAGCGGGGTACACGTACTGCCGGGGAGGTCTGAGGGTCACGAAAAAAAAATCAGCAAAAAAAGTCTCAATTGAAGAGAGACCTGCTTGTCTCCGTCTTTTCTTCAAGATTCCTGAATCAGTTAATTCTTGAAATATGTCGACCAAGGGGGCAGACCTGGGGGAGATCGGAGTCTCCGACCCAGCGCGGCTCGATAAGAAGGGGGACGAGAACGTTACGCAGAATGCAGTCTTTGACAGCGACCTCGAGCAGCCTGTTGCTCCAGATCAGTTCGATGATAATTATCGAACATCCAAGTGGGAGATTTGGGCATATTATACGTGCGTTGCTCGTGGTAGCGCAGAGGATGAAGACTAAACAAGCGGTGATAGTTACTACATTGGCAACAATGGACTGACGCTATTCAGTAAGCAGCAGCGCAATCCCCAATCGTCGTGGAATATTCTTCTAATTGACTAGATTTCGCGCCAACTGCTTTCCAAAATCTGCTTTACCAAGCTGCTGGAGACTCCGGAGTGCTCCCCTTTGCGGGCAGGCTGCGTACGATCGACAGTATTGTCCTCCTGAGTAACGGCATCTCCTTCGCTATCCAGATCGCCGTATTCCTCATTCTTGGAAGCTTCGCGGATTTCGGATCATGGCGGCCCAACATCCTAATCGTTCTCTCCCTCGTCGCCTATGCAATCGGCTTTGGCTGGTTAGGAGTCCACACGGAGGAAAAATGGCGCGTAGGCGTAGGCCTCTACATCGTGGGCCTGATCGCTTATCAGACAACATTGACCTTCTGGACAGCAGCATTCCCTGGCCTTGCGCGTAATACAGCTGAGCTCAAAAATAAAGCGGAGGATTATATGGCCGGTACCATCTCACGAGATGAATATGACCAGGCTGATATGATGAAACGCAGTCAATTGGCAAACATGGCATTTTACATCCAGTCAGTCGGAGAGATTGTTATTCTCGCAGTTATTGTTGGCATCATGTTCGGTCTGAAAGTCAATGCCAGTGAGGCCAACAATAACTGGGGCCTGAGCGTGCTTATTGCTTTTGCAAGTGGTGTCTGGCTCCTTCTCTCGATTCCGTGGTTTATTATGGAGAAAAGGAGACCAGGGCAAGATCCCAGAGGCAATATCATAATGGCGGGAATAAAGCAGTTATACTATGCTTTATCACAAGTGTGGAAACTCAAGCAGAGTCTTCTGTATCTGATCGGTATGTATCAAAGCATTTGAGACTTGGAGGCATTTCTCTTGGAGGGACTAATGTCGAAACTAGGCTACTTTCTCCTGGGTGACTCACTGAACACGACAGTCACGGTTATTGGAACTCTACAGAATAGCATTGTTGCCTACAATACCCTACAGCTAACATATCTTCTGATTGTTGGTATTGCGGCGCAGGTAAAATCGTCTGCTTTCAAATTCATCACTTCAATCCCACTAATAAACGATAGGGCGCGGGTATTTATGCTTTTTGGTTTATCCAGCGCCGATATAACCTTGGCACCAAAACCATGTTCAATGTCATTGCGTTTTCTATAATCCTTCTCGACGGCTGGGGAATGATCGGCATCTGGACGCAGCGCTTTGGATTCCACCACGCATGGGAAGTTTGGGTTCGTAGATGATCTATTGTCCCTTCAATTCCCGAGCCTTCTGACGTTATATTCAGCTCTACCAAGTTTTCTACGGGCTCTTCGTCTGCCCGTGGTACAGTTATTCTCAGATCATGATCTCTGAAGTTACCCCTCGCGGCTACGAGTTTCTCTTTTTCTCCCTCTTCAGCATCATCGGAAAAACTTCCTCGTTCATCGGGCCCATCGTGTCCAGCGCTATTATTGATGCCACCCCGTCCGGAAATGCATCAACGCCATTTTACTTCCTGTTCGCGCTTAGTCTTTGCAGTTTTATCATGCTAGTCTTCTGCGTCGACTTGAAAAAGAGTCGGAAGGAACAGGAGGCTTTCTTGAAGGAGAAGATGGAGAGATCGACGCAAAGCTCAGATGGGTCTGTAACTGGACTAGAGCAGAAGTAGATGATGGAATTAGTCGTCGCGCGGAGTTTGATACCCATTGATAAATCGAACCTGATGGTTCCTAGAAGCGCGGAATTCTGAAACCTTCATACCAATCGCATGAAATATAAAGTATATTAAATCGAAGTTCTATCAGGAACTGCACACTCCCCGAAAGGAAACCTGAGGAGCTATGTGTGTCTAATCCTTAAGGCACGGAAGCAGAAATATTGAAGGGAATTGCTTGCTTGACTCTAGCTAGGGAATCGAAGCCCAAATTTATCTTTTAGTCATACAAAAGAATAAAATCTAGTAGCTTCTATCTATAATTAGAACCCTGCTGAAAACGGATTGGATGGATCATATGGCGTTTGCTTTGTGCGCCGACAATGTGATTGTATGAAATGAAGTGTTCTTTAATGCACCTAGGTGCAATTACTATACCGACGTATGTTACATGAAGCTCCAGCATATTGGCGTGCCATCGAGTTGTTGAGTCAAAGACTTACTTCGTCTCTCGAGCTTCTTGACCCTGTCTCCGACCTCAAGTTGCACGTAGGTATGCTGTGCCGCATACCTTTGTGGACATATGATTCGATCTTTATGAGATGCGCCGCATTCACTGCCAATGTCACAGGAGAGGTCACAGATGTCAACAGGCTCATCTGGTGAGGACACCAGAGACACGTGTGCGGGGCCTTCGTTAAAGATATCGTGATTATGCACCTTCACGAATATAGATCGGACCGAATTCTCGAATACTCATAATGAGGCATCTGCACGGAGTCCTAAATTCTAATTAGGGTCTAATTTGATCTTATAATAGGAGTGGATACCTGAAAATACGACGAATTGTGATTATGGTAGGACTACTTATGGTAGGACTACAGTCAAAGCTGTTTAAGACTTTAGATTGGAAAGCCTACTTTTAGAAGAAACTCCTACACAGTTTAGTTATCCAGCATTGGCAAGATACGTTTATTTAGGCCATGTATCGCTCCTGTGATGCAGTTTTGAACTTCATCGAGGGGAAAGAAAACACATGAGTAATGAACATTACTGGTCTGTTGAGAAAGGTTGTTAAGTTTTAGCAAACTAACTGATGGAGAGCTACTCTACTAGGATGTAGAAGTGGCAATAATGAGGTTCCTGCGAAGTTAGGCACAATATATAACTTTAGGGACCATTTTCCTGTATCATAGTCCGCTCTAAACAGCAATTAAACTTTTGATTCGACTGTGCGCTAAGTGCAGTGGAAAGAAGCTTATTATATCCGGAGAGTCTACCATTACGACAAGAAGCTATCGGATCGAGTGCCGAACCACAAGGGTTCTCTTTTTTGGTCGAGTCGGCTATATAATATCCAATAGAAGCACGCGCCTCACTTCCCGGTATCGATCTTTTTTGTGAGGGGACGAATTATGCCCATGAAGATGAACATATAGATGTGATTAAATCATCTTCCGTGTGCATTCCCATCCGAGGACATCCTTGTCCGAGAGTTCTCGGGTATAGTTTAAGTGGCACATACACTATCCACGTGGCAGAGGAAGTTGGAAATGCACATTGATCGCGACAACTGAGAACTGTCATATCAAGTAATAGGATAAGGAGAATGTGATGTCGGAGATGCGTACTGCCGTGCCACCTTATAGTAGACGACATTGCAGTCAATATCCAGTTTTGGGTCGACCAGCGCGGTTCGGCTAATGTGGAATCGGGGTCATCACGCTTCGGCAACCACCCCCTCTCTAGTAAGTTTACCGTAGACTCGGTAGGCTCCCGTGGATAACTCTGGAATAGCCCTGGATCTGGGGTAATCTGGGGAAGCTTGGAGCCAGCGCGCTAATAGCCTCTAAAGTATAGTTTCGGAGTATTGGTGGCCTTCGCTATCGAGTTAACCACATACCTAGAGCGTCACCACACTTGCCCTTTCTCAAAGATTAGGGGAAGAATGCCCTTCCTATTAGATATGGTATAAGAAAGGCGTCGGTTTAGCACCCTGTATCGCTTCTCTCCTTCCGTCCTTCTACGTTCTAGTTGTTACAGGGCTCTTGCACAATCTCTCCCTCAAACCCAGAAAGCTTGTTCAACATGGGGCTTTTAGAATCAGAAAGGACGACACCTCTACTCCAGCCGTTGTTGGTGCATACTACCAATAGCACCCAGGAAACCAATGGAGTTCTTCCCATTACTTTCCAGGCCCCGCAGAGTGCTTTAGTATTTGCGTTGCTGCTGCTTGTTGTTCGGTTTCTATACCAAAGATACCGGTCGCCTTTGAGGAAATATCCAGGACCATTTCTGGCATCGGGGACACGTTTGTGGAAAAGTAACTCCCCCGTTCTACGCCCTTCTGACGGAGACCGTGGACTTTCGACACTAACTATTCGCTCTAGCTTGGGGGGTTTGGCGTGGATTTTCGGAGGAGGACCATGTGAAGCTACACAATAAATTCGGTTAGTATCAGATAAACCACAGAGGCAATTGTCCGAAATAGTTAATAACAGATAAATAACAGGGCCGGTTGTCCGTAACGCTCCCAACGAACTGTCTTTTGGCGCCCCAGATGCTGCACGTCAGATCCTTTCTGTCGGACAAGGCTTCAGAAAAGCCAAATTCTATGAACCGTTCCCACCTGCCGGTATCAACGATCTGTTTAAAGAAAGAAATGAGCCACTCCACAGCCAGAAGCTGCGGGCTGCCGCCCAAAGCTATAGCTTTGCTGCCATGAAGCAATTGACTCCCTGGATCGAGAAAACCGAAAAACACTTGATCGAGAATCTGGATGACTTCGCGAAATCAAAGCAATCTTTCGACATGGCCAAATGGCTACATTGGTTTTCCTTCGATGTTTGTCTTGAAACCCGTCTTATTCTTCGCGGTCAAAGGTACTGACTCTTATGATAGGTGCTTGGAGAAGTTGCATTTTCCAGACCGTTCGGCTTCTTGGAAGCTAAAAAAGATGTCGATGGAGCCATTAGGGCCATTGATAAAGCCCAAGCATACAATGTCATGGTAGGCCAGATCCCCTGGACTGATTATCTGATGCGTCGGAATCCTTTTTTGCAGCTTCTCCCCGCCACTGCAAACCGGAATAGCCTGGTTACGAGGATCGCAATGGAAGAAATGGAGAAGAGGTTAAAGGGGCACGTTGTGGACCGCAAGGACATGCTGGGCTTGCTGCTAGAAGCAAAGAGCAAGAATGAGGACAAGCTATCGCTTAATGATGTGTTCTCCAATGCACATGGTGCTATGTAAGAAAACCTTTGGGTTAATTCTGAAATAAATGAACTGACACCTCCAGATTTGCCGGTTCTGATTCGACGTCCTCAACAATGGTGACATTCTTATACAACGTTTTGTCCAATGCCGGAGTGCTTGCCAAACTCATGGAAGAAATATTGAAAGCAGATTCTGAGGGAAAGCTGTCCGAACTAGTCACATATGACGAAGCTATACAGCTGCCCTACTTTCAAGCGTGCCTTAAAGAAGCTATGCGTATTGCACCTGCAAGTGGCGTCAACCTGATGAGGGAAGTCCCTCCACAGGGAGCCACAATTTGTGGTGAATACGTGAAGGGAGGCACGAATGTCAGCGTCAATGCCTGGGTTATCCACAGAGACAAGGCCACATTTGGCCAAGATGCAGACATTTTCCGGCCAGAACGATGGCTCGATTCACCAGAGGCCCAGATAAAATTGATGGACAGATCGATGTTCCAGGTTAGTCGAAGCTCCCTGTTTCATACTCATGTACGGCTTAAAATTTTGATAAGGCTAACGCTTCAACAGTTTGGTGGTGGTTCTCGCGTCTGCACTGGTCGTCACCTGGCGCTTATCGAAATGAATAGCCTCCTGCCCCAATTGCTACGGCGATATGAGATATCGTTTGCCAACCCAGGGAAGAAACTGAGCCACCATTCCTGCAGTTTCTTCGTTCTGCAGTGGGATCTGAACCTGAAGCTTAAACTGCGGAAGTAGGATACGAGTATATTTATGCTCTCGTTCCATGTCAGCTAATGATTTACACGTATCTCTGGGTTCATCTCAACTCATGTAACTATCTGATTAAGTGGAGATGTAGTTAGTTAGTTATTTCGGGCGGAATTTGTCACAAACTTCATAAAGTGCGAGGAACTATGAGCATCGCATAAGGAGAGTGAAGAGATTGGAGACATGTACTCTCGAGGACGGGCTCAATTAAGTTTTCTTATAACCATATCTGTGAATGGTTAACCTTCGATACGAGTAATTAAAGTTAAAAGTTCAGCCACTGTAATTTGAGCGTAGATCGTAGCTTAGATGGATACGCGGCGGGGACCGGGACAGTAATCATCATCCCATGAAAGTGCGGGGAACCCCAAACTGCTGTTATCTGGGGAATCCCCGCAACCCATTAGACGCCTCAGTAACGATTATCCGCGCGAATAGAGCTTCAATCACTGCACATGCAATCAAGGAGTGATTCGTGCATCATCCATTAAGCACATAGCTCATATTTTAGCCGCTACTTGGCCTCATGACGAGCTGTTCCAGGGTTTGTAGCGTAGCCAAATAACATATGGACTTTGATCTTCCCAGCTGAGCACCGCTATTAACGATATTGCATCTTCATTTTGACCGCATCCGCACCTGCAACAGAAATATTGTCTTATGTTAAGGGGGTAACATGGTTGATTTCTACTGTTCAGCTCGAGGTTCGTATCTCTTATGACAGTGCACCCTGCAAGTGTGGTTGAGAGCTGACTATTTAGCGTTTCAGAAAATTCACCAGCAGTCTATTTCTCAATCCTGCTTAATCCTTACGAGAGATTATAGCCCTCAGGCCAAAATATTTCATTGAGTAATTGACTTCACGATCTGAGTCTGCCCTCGAACAATTTCACCCTTCACAATGGGTCCTGCACCCCACAGCGACACCACAGAAGTCCTATCCTGTACCCAGTGCTCACGGCACTACACCAGCTACAGTGCCTACACCAGACACCTGAAGAGCCACGATCGGAATAGATGGTACTCCTGCGACATATGTAACCTACAGTTTTCCCGAAGCGATGTGCTACGTCGTCATAAACAGGTCCATGGAGAGGTCAACCGGGATGGCCGGCAGCGAGCTATCCGGGCCTGCGACGAGTGTAGACAAAGCAAAATCCGATGCAATAGTGGCAACCCGTGCAACTACTGCCTCAAATCAGGCAAAAGCTGTTCTTATCTGATGAAATCAACTCGACCGAGTGTACAGAGCTTTCCCACAAATCGCGCAGGGACAAACCAGACTCCTGCTGCGTCTATTGGGGCCGACGTCTCTCCATCGCAAGACGATGCACCATCGCCTTTACCACCACCCTCGCAACCATCGCAAACGAGTAAGTTGTTATCCGAAGGCCGTAATAAAATTAGTGACCACCACTGATATAATTAGGTGCGAATGAGCCTAGTCGATCGCCACGGTTGATGGCAGACTTTGAGCGATGGTTGTTGCCACAGCCGGGCGAAAGCCCTCTGGAGTGGATACTGCCAGACGATATGACAATTCCTATGAACTCATCCAGCAGCCACGGCGAGAGAGACGAAATAGAAAGCACTGAGTATGCCCGGACCGAGAGCACATCCACAGAGAACATCGACGCAGACGCATCGTTAGAGCATCTACGAAATATTTCTGCCCATATCCAACCTGCCGAATTGGGCCTTACTGACTTCGATGTACGCTCTCTAGAGGCGAGCTGGTATCAAATCTCGTCCGAAATAGAACGAACTCCGAACAAACCGGAAGAAATATCTATCAACGAAGAGTCAAGGGGTGTTGTTGATAAACTTGTGCAAGAGGCACTTGATGACTTTACGCGCTTCCCTGTGAATGATGCGGTTTTTCGAAGTCGAAAAAGACGGGCTCTATCTCAGCTGTTCGATTCTTATTTCAGACTCTCTGATACCATGCCAAATAGAGGAACCCATGTTTTACATTCACTCGTTACTTGCTTCTTCGAGAAATTTTATCATATGTGGCCCATCTCGTGGCGACAAGGATTCGATTATGACGCCGTGGAGCCATTGTTGTATCTTACAATGACTTCTCTTGGGGGTATATGCGCTGGAACTCCGCAAGCAAGAGCATACGGCATGGCCATGTACCAGTCGCTGAGCCCAAACCTTCTCAATGCATGTCTAACATGCCCAGAGAATGAGATCAAACTGGATCAAATATTCGAAGCTCTCCTTCTAACTGCAATTATGTCACTGCATTTGGGCCATTCTTGGATGTCCAAGTATGTGCACCAGGCCAGCGCCGTCCTGATCTCCCATGCGAGAAGGATTGGCCTTTTCAAGGAATCGCTTGAGCAACAGTTTTCGGGCGCAAGAAATCGTCGTGCGTTTCATAGTCAATCAGAGGAGAGCCTCACACAATGGATTAAATTAGAGAGGAGGCGCCGGCTTGCGTTCGCCTTTTTGCGATGGGAAGTCTTTTCAAGCATTCTTCTGAACACACGACCTCTCATTTCATATGAGGAGCTGCATCTGAAGATACCCTGTAGCCAGGAACTATGGACCTACGTCGGTCCGGACTGGCGCGAGAAACTTTTAACTGCTCGTCAAGAGGGAGCCATCCATCCACCATATACCGAGCTCATTCGGGCCACAAGTGACGGCAGTCTATCCGACCTGACTGCACTCTCTGATGCTGCCCACGAGTTTATACTATGCGGGCTTCATATTCCGTTAGGGACATTTTCTCTGAGCAGAGATAGTGACCGAATGGACACAAAACACGCTCTGCAGCGCTTTTCAAAATGGAAAAATATGAAAGAAATGATGAACCCGGCCTCATTATGGGATGCCAAATGTTTTTCAGCTTGGATCCTCTACCATCTAGCTTATATTCGAATGCAGGCCGATGTGGAAATCCTCAAGGCCATATCTACCTGTCACCAAGGCTCGGTTGGCTATGTTCAGAAACAGAACATTCGGAAGATAGCACTGTGGGCTACCACAAATTGCGCGAAGGATTCGTTGCATCATGCATTCCAGATATGGTATCTCACACAAGTGTCGTTGCAACAGAGCGCTTCAAGTATCTTCCCCTCGTCGTGCTCGGATTCAGACTCCAACATACTGGCTCTTATCTCTCTGTACTATGCAGGGCTCATCATGTGGGCAATGGCTGACCTATGCCCTAACATGGAGCCTGAGATTTGGGCACCGGATCACATCAGTAGTGACCTATGTCCCAGGGGCTACGATATCCATGATGAGCTCAGGGGGCTTGGAGAGGTAGCTCCAAGACTGAACCCTTGCTGGGAGGAGGCGTCCTCTCTTGTTCTCGAGATAAAGGCCTTATCTCAGAGAAAAAGATTTGCCAGCCTCCTATGAGTGTATACACAGTTGGTATTGAATGGCACGGTTTTCTATCCGTTGAGCCGTCCTGACTCAGAACGCTGAACCTGATAAGAGAGGGTCGGAGAGACGGTGTTCAGGTTATAGGTTTGCCTCTCTAGTGTTTCTTTTTGATTTCTTTGAGCTTGATCTTTATACCGGAGTCAAAGGAGGTAGATTGGACAGAAGTAGCATAAGAGGGAAGTGTTAGGAATGTTATTTATTTCGTTTTACCTTTATTTTATTTTATTTTCTTTTCTTTTTGACCTGTAATGAGGGAGAATCTTTATTTGAACACGAACACAATTAGTACCCGCCTGTTTCTAACTGTATGAACTAAAATAAGCCACCACATGATAGTATTTTAGACTATGGCACAGAAAATCAAATCTATGTTAACAAGGACTGTCTAATGAAGCTCCTTGAAAGGGATCCCGCATGTCGATGTCCAATTCCGTCTCATTTCTTTCCATCATAATTTCGGCTTATTGGTTCCCTTCTTAGCATGCGCTGCTGCTTCTTCCGCATTGCGAGCAGCGCTGCCTTCCAGGCCATAGAGAACATTTCCGGAACCAGGAATCACCATCTCGAAGGTTTCCGAAATACGGGCATACTGGAAGTAGCCGCAGCGGGCAATTGGTTGGGCTTTAGATAGGTCAACAATCCCATCCGTCAGCACGTCTTCGGAAATATGGACACCGACAACACGGCCGATGATAATATCAACGGTGCCCATTGGAGGGTTTCCGGGAAGCCTAACGGTGCTATGGTATCGACATTCAAATTTGATCGGCGAATCGCGCACCATTGGGCAATTTACCAGGTGCGCAGGTTCTTTCGTCAGGCCGGCACGATCGAACTCGTCTGTTCCATAGGGAACTTGCTCCGCTGAGATGTTGACAGCTTCCCGCAAAGGGTATGTTGCCATGTTCCACACAAATTCGCCTGATGTCTCCGTATTTATCGTGGTATCCTTGCGTACATTCATCTCGGTTTGGTTCGCTGAAAACATGACGTACGGAGGATCAAACGTCAAGTTGTTGAACTGCGAGAAAGGTGCGAGATTATCCACGCCGTCCGGTGATCGTGTAGAAATCCATCCAATTGGACGGGGTACTACGCAAGCCTATATCCCAGAAATCTTATCAGTAAGACACATAGTGCATTGAAATACAATGATAGGGACGATGACGACCTTAAATGGATCCCGCGGTAGTTGATGCGGTGTTTTGCCCGGTTGATAAAACATGATGATGTGTTGAAGATTGTCGACCTTGCAATTTTCTCCCACCAAATTACCGACTTCGACGATGGCGAGTTGGTGATCGAGACAGATTAATCAGTTATTATAACGGTCCAATAGCTTTTTCAGCTACATTTCAATTGTTTCTTAGCTGTTATCTGACAGAATACTTTAGCGCCGGCGTACAAGTAGCTTCCCCATGATCTCGGCAAGACAGAGAGCTCTAGTTAGCCGGGTGGTTACCCGGTGGTTCGGTATTTAGTTGCTGTGGGGTATCATAGGCAGTTGATCATCAACCCCAATAACTAGTTACTCAGTGAGCTATGGAGCAGCTTGCAGATCCCATAAACCCGGATGACATATGTCCTTTGCTGTTAGGAACATGGGTCAAATATTTATGGTCTAGAAGTTCATCCAGCAGCTCCAAGGTGACTTGTGATGGTCGAAAGAGTAGTTAATCTAGTTATATTAAATTTAATCTTCTAGAGCTCGATTTATTTCTGTAGGTAAGGCAGTTTATTTCGGCCCTCGGCTTTGTGGGATAGTACCTTTTAATTTCACGCATTATTTCTTTCATTTCATACTCGTTGGCCTATCTTGAGTTCGTATACACTGTACGAAAAAAAAAAAAAAAAAAAAAAATACATGTGGATATACAGGTCTCTGCATAAACACACACCAAACATATTCGCTGCCATTTCTATCTTCGTCTCCGAACCTTCCTAGACGAGTACTAACTGACCTATCACACCTAGTTTGCATCATGGCTCAGGCACAGGGATAGTCGCATAATATGCCATAGCTTTGCGGTTGGCCTCCGGACTCATCGGCTTTCCGTCTTCACACAGCTCGCTCAGGAGCTTGAAATAATTGACATAGAAGGCAGGCGAGTATGTACTGAATATCTTCGCTGTTCCTTTGCCGACGTTGGAGAAAGTATGAGGGCTGCGTGTTGGTACCACGACATAGTCTCCAGGACCTGCATCGACGTTGGGCTTTCCGGGAATGTGAAAGCGGACGGTGCCTTCGGTGACAAGAAAAGTCTCGTCATGCATCTCATGCCAATGCGGAGGTGGTCCGCGAGTGCCTTCAGGGAGTATGATTTCTGCTGCACTAAGTCGCATGTCTATATTGTATCACAGACAGTCAGTACATAGTGCCATGTTAGAAGGAAGATGCCTGGATATCACTGAACCTACCTGTGTTTGATCCATCTTCCATCACCCGCAGTCTCAAGTGGCCCATCTTAAGGGTGTCACCACCCTTTACGGGGATAAAGCTAACAGGACGATCTGGTACAGGAACAATTTCCGACATGGTGAAATTCTTGTTATGTGGCCTGGATTTGTTTTTTGTTGAGACTGATGCTTGCTGGCTACTGCTCTTCAAAACTCGGCAGCGTGCCTATTCACGCTTTATTTTAAATGCCAAAAGCTGGACGCGTGCCGGGATTCCACTTCAACATGAAACTGATCATTCGATATTACTAATTGTCTTCTATCTTAATCCGCTGGCGGAGTCTGTTCTTTCCCAGGCCGATGTTGAGGGGCGAATGATTCGGTTAAAGTGGCATGTATCCTGATGTATCGGTATCGGAGATCGCAACTCGGCAAGAATGAAGTGCATTGCGACATAAGCGACACTCAACTAATTTGGAGTAAGTTGAACATACGGCCAGATAGTTCGGCAAGGCAGATAATATGAAAATAATTGAAATAAGTTTGTGTTCTCCAGCTTTAGAAACGTAATGATTTGTTCCATTGAGTGATCAGACCTTTTACGGTGGCTTTCTATATAGTACATCATCCTCCAAGTATAGTTATACATACCTCCACTACACCTTTAAACCCCATTACCTGTCACTCGAATGAAAGAAATAATGACAGTTACCAATCCCACCAACAAGGTCATCATCATCGGGGCTGGTCCTGGTGGACTAGTCCTTGCGCATTGCCTACGCAGGCATGGAATACCGTATGAGATATTCGAGCGCGAACGAGCCGGCCAGCCCAGGAGGCAAGGATGGGCAGTCGGGTTGCAGGAGTAGGTGATTGCATATCGGAAAAGAAATCTATGTGTTTCGTGTTTCTCTAACAGTAGCCTTGCCGAGTAGATGTCTCCCCGACTTGAAGGAACTCTTACCAGAAGATGTCTACAAAAGACTCCCCGAAGCGAGCGTCAATCACAACATGGAAGCTCCTGATAGCTTCGCACTTATTGACTGCAAAACAGGCAAAAAGACCGCTCAAGTTGGCGGTGTCGACTACAATCATCCTCACTGCTTTTTGCGTGTCAATCGCATGGCCCTTCGGCATGTGCTGCGCCAGGGCATCGATGTGCAGAACGACAAAGAGCTAGACTACTACGAGGAATTTCCTGGCAGCGTTGTAGCTCACTTCAAAGATGGAACATCTGTCACTGGAAGTCTCCTGGTTGGTGCTGACGGTGCTCATAGCGCAGGTGCGGTACTGGCCCATGAGCCCCTTTCAATGAGACGCCGTGCTTACAGATGTCCTGCCTCACTTAGTTCGTAAACAACTCTACGGCGAAACGAAATTGGAGCAGAGTTCTTTCATTCCTATTGCAGCCGAGCTTCATCTCACCAGAGATCAATTTGAGCCGCTCCACGAAGTTGGTACCGGGGGCTTGTTCTGTTATGGACCGAATTTGCGATACCTGATCGGCCTCCTTAATGTCTCGGAAGATCGTTCCTCAGCTCTATATTACTGGGCTTGTTGCATTCGAAGTGATACCCCGGAAAAAGAATGGGAATGGATACGCCAGGCGACTAGCCAACAACTATACGACCGCTGTCTCGAGGAGACGAAGTACCTCCCTTCCTATCTGACCGACATCATGCGTGCCAGTACACCAGAGAACATGTGCATGCCACCGGTGCGCTTTGTTGAGTACTACCTCCCTGATGTACCGTCGGGAGCGTCTCGAGTTACGGTACTGGGTGACGCTGCGCATGTTATGATCCCATTCTATCTCGCAGGCGCCAATACCGCTATCAAAGATGCCTGTGATCTGGCCCGTAATATATCCAAGAATGCACAAAATCTACATCTGGCAATCCAGAGGTATGAAAAGCGAATGATCCCTCGAGGCCGGCAAATGGTACTGCGAAGTCGCAAAGCTGGAGAAGCTCCAACTCTTAACGAGATAGTTGTCAGAGCAAGCGATGAAGGCTCGGGTATTCTCTGGTAATGATTTGGCATCTACTTGATTAGAATGAGCATCCTCAAGGGACAATGTACTTGCGGTCTACGGAGCAATTTATAGGAAAGAGAACTGTAGTATGATCTTTCATGGCATTGATAGGATAGTCATTAGTTTGAAATATTGAGATGATGACGGAAACAGCTTCTGCACTACTGCCCTGCTAATATGACCTGGAATGTTTAGGTAGTTGATGTTTCTCCTGCTTGTAGATACGTTGCTCCTAACATTTCACTAACCAAGCAGATGTACTCATACAATTGGACCATGAACTCGGTCCTTGTCGCCCTAGATTATCGAAATAGAATCATACTTGTCGCTCTAATTACGTGCCGAATTCCGCATTAACGCGCAGTAATGATTTAAGCGGTCAACACAGTGAACTGCCTTTCCTCGAAAACAATGGGACTTGAACCGTAAATACTGCCGAAGACGCTATCTGCCCCAACACAATACCGCGCCTGAATGCCGATGGAAGCTCAATTACGCAGGCTATATCGCATCAATGTATTATTTCTTAATCCTAGACTCGGAGGCTGTTGCGAGGCCGAAGCCCGAGGATGAGGGGCAATTCAAACAACAATGGGTATCACCAAGCTCCCCTCCGGATAAAGTGGAGTGAAGGTGGTGCTCTTCGGTGTCCAACGTAAGCATGATTTAGAAAGGTATTGAATGTTGGACAAATATGTATGTATATATATAAGCGCATGATCTATTGACTTATACTGTCTATAGTATATCCATAATCTCTCAGAGTCTCCGAGGCCAACATGTCATCCTCATCCAGCCCCCAAGTCAAGATCGACACCCATCACCACTATGTCCCGGACTTCTATAAACGAGGTGAGATTTTGGATATTTTGTACCCATAACAGTCTGATTTATTGAACATATACTAATGTCCGCTTTCTTTAGCGGTTGAGAGTGCCGGTGGTGATCCTTCGGGATTTCCTACTCCTCAGTGGACTCCTGACTCAGACCAAGCAGCTATGAAGACAAATGGAATAAGAACTTCTATCCTCTCTATAACATCTCCGGGCCCGATCATTGCCGGCACTGATGAGGGTGCACGGGCTTTGGCTCGAGAGGCCAACGAATATGCGGCCTCCCTCCGTGACAAAAAACCTGCCGAGTATGGCTTCTTCGCCGCGATGCCTAACCTTCTCGACACTGAAGGCTCTCTCGCGGAAATTAAATACGCTTTCGATGTTTTGGAAGCCGATGGTGTCACTCTGTTCACTCGCTATGGCAAAGCGAATCAGTATCTCGGTCACACTGAATATATCCCCATCTGGGAAGAGCTGAATGCCCGACACGCAGTTGTCTTTATTCATCCAACTCACCCTATAGATAGACACAGGGTCAACCATCTGTTTGCACAGTCTACAGTCGACTACCCACATGAAACAAGCAGGACAGCGGTCGACTTAATCTCTACTGGCACAAAACGCAAATACTCCAACTGTAAGGTGATATTGTCCCACGCAGGTGGTACACTGCCATGGCTCATCTCGCGCGTCACCCCGTCTCTTCGTGGAGTTCCAGTCCCAGAGGGCACGAAATCCTTTGAAGAATGGATGGAAGACTTCCGGTCTTTTTACTTCGATCTTGCCATGTCCAGCTCGCATCTTATCCTATCTGCTGTGCTGAACCATGTACCACATGATCATATTTTATACGGTAAGCGATCAATATCCGATAGTCTGATATTTTCTCTCTTTTTTGTTGTTGTCTGACGAGTTTTCGTCCCGTAGGATCGGATTCTCCATATGCGCCCGCGGACAAGATTGCTCGCTTCAAGGTGGACATTGACAGTTACCCGCTGGAGAAAGATATCAGGGATAAGATCTTCTTTAAGAATGCGCTGGCCATATTGCCTCGACTGGCCCAGCAGCATTCTAAGCTTTAATGACGTCGTCCAGGATTAGGTCATAATCCAGATCAACGACCAGAAATATCTTAGACTCTAGACCAGAAGCTGTAAATATCGAAAAAATGGAAATGATTGAATTTGCTGCTACCTCCATAAGCTCAGACCCAGTAGGACATCTAGGTGAATACGTAGGATGAATAGTTGAGAAATGGGCTTGCAGACAAAGAACGCAGCGGAAGACCCCGATGGCGGTGGCAGCTGAGGATCTGAGGTAGGGACGTCACTTTAATAAAATAATTGGCAATCCTACACCATACTGTAAATAGTAAGCCAAACTGGTTACTGATCAGGACGATTTTGGGACCGAGGAAGGGATTCGGTTGATCACTAATCAATTCCCGCATAACTACGGAGTACAACGTTTATTTTAAACTGGAACCTGGTGCGTGCGCAGGCCAATTTATGCGCATTTTGGTTACGATATCCATAATGAGATCGAGCCTCGGTTTCTTCCCCGCCGATCTACCATTAGCCCTTCGCCTTACTTGACTCCGTCTCCGTTGGGTTCCAGGCTGTTTCTATTTACTTAAACGCTGTTTGTTCCGTAGCATCTGTTCTTTATCAAATACTTTTTATTCATCTACTAGACACGTGGTCACGAACCACCGAATACCATGTCTTACAACACACAAAACAAACCAGTGGTGGCCGTTGTAGGTGCCGGGCCTGGAATTGGAGAGGCCGTTGCCCGACGCTTTGTAGCTGAAGGTTTCGTTGTCGCTCTCCTAGCCCGTACTGAAGACAAACTTCGAACGATGGCCGAGGGGATCGATGCCGACTATGGGAAAGGGACAGCCAGATACTATATAACCGACTTGCGAGTTGAAGAATCGGTCATTTCGAGTTTCAAGTCCATCCGTGCTGATCTGGGTGCTGTTCACGTCCTGGTGTACAATGCCGGTGCACGTCGCATCAATGGTAGATCAATCTTGAATACTACCACAGAGGAATTCGAAGGCTTTACAAAAATAAATTTATTCGGCGCGTTCTGGTCTACTAAGTGTGTTCTTCCGGACATGCTAGCTGCAGGCCGAGGGACGATTCTCTATACAGGAGCAACGGGCTCACTCCGTGGATCACCTGGGCTAAGCAGTTTCTCTCCTGGAAAGTTCGGCTTGCGATCCTTGTCGCAGATCGTGGCTCGTGAATATCAAAGCCAGGGTATTCACGCGGCGCATATCGTTATTGATGGCCCAGTGGATGGAAAATTGGTTGGGGGCGTGCGGCGACGGCATTGGCAGCGGGAGGGAGAGAAAGATAAATTGGAGGATATTGAATCCTATCTCGCACAACCAACAGACCTGGCACACATTTACTGGTTTTTGCATAGCCAACCGCGAAGTGCTTGGACACAAGAATTGGACGTGCGGGCACAGAAGGAGAGCATATATTCAAGATTGTAAGAGGTTCTAGGAATAGCTCAAGTTGTTGGAGAATCCAGGTTTTGGCAATATGGACGGGACATATTACATCTTATCTGTTCTATAGTGTGTTCTTATAGTGTACAATGTTTTATTCATCCTATTTGCATGTTGATTTAGGAAGATAGTCCTATCTATGAAGATAACTATAATTAACCTAATAGACTTGTCTCTCTTTGCTATAGTCTGGAGCTTGGATAGCAGTTTTAACTATATCAGACTCTTCAATGCTACCAATTATTATCATCTCAGCCTCCTATCTAAACAGACATTTATCCTTTAAACTCGCAGATTCACTAAAGATTGATACAGTAATAGAAACCATCGGACTCTCTACCTGAGAAGAGTCAAAGAATTCTCTGGAAATGGATATTAACCGGCAGCGTGCCAGGTGCTTTCTTTGATGCTTGTGTCTTGCTCGCTTTCCATAGTCGCGTTGACACTATCGGCTGATACGGTGAATAGAGACACCGATGCATTGAGGCTACAATGTTGTGGATATTTATAACCAGAATTCATATTTTCTGATAACTTCCTCAGAAACGAGAATTATACAGTTAATTATACAATTAATTTCTAGGAGAAAAGAAGCAAGAAGGACCGGATACATCTAGTGGCGCTATATTGAAATTGAAGTACCGCAATATACCATTACTCGCTGTATTTTCTACTATATTGACGCCGATGTTGCTGGCCCCCAAATTCCTCGGTGCTATTTACGTACAGTACATAGGTCGCATCCGAAGTGCTCCGGGAACGCATGACCCGTTGGGCGCCTGATCTTAGGGAAGTACGGGCTTTAAATGTCCCCAAATTCCTCTCAAGGTACTCCGTACTTGGCAGCTAAAACCAACTATCTACATTAGCTCTAAGGACCTTAATGGTTCCATCCTTGGCAATATCAAGACACTAACCTACTTCGCTATGCCTTCTTCTCTCTCCACGCTGCGTCTTCCCCGCCTTCCGAGCTTCTCCGGATTTCCGAACCACTATCGCCATGGATCGTCCTACTCCACAGCAGTAGCAATCGCATCCGCCACGCTGCTCACCGCAGTCGGTATCCTCTGCGCGCCAGCAGCGTATCGAGATTATAAGAAATTTATATCCTATGGAACCGGTGGTCCGCCGCGTAATGTTTTCGGATGGCTGGCCATGTCTCTCCTGATACCGCTCCAGCGCGAGATGCTGGATACGGCGGTTTATGATCGGGATATTGAGCTGTTAGGAGAGGAGAGGTCGTGGTTGAAAGATGAAGATCTACCACAGAGAAAAGGCCCGAGACCAGAAGTTGGGACACATGCTGCGCCGCAGAGGCAGCTTACGCAAACTCCGGAGAAGGAAATCAAAGAGGTAGGATATCTTTAATATTCTCTTAACATATGTTTCATCATTGCCATTATCACTATTGTCATGAAAGAGAGACTGAGATAGAGTAATATTCTAGGCCCTCCTCAAGACCTTCTTCGAGATTCAATTCAACAACCAGAATCTCTTGTATCTCGCACTATCCAATTTAGAAAAACATACATCTGCACTGTTCATCTCGGAGGCCGCGCCTCGTCTGAACCCTCTCGTTAAGTCGTCAACACGGGGCGAAATCGCTCATGTCCATGGGACTGCGGAACATTCTGTTCATGTGATCCTTTCGCCTGTGGATAGCAAGAAGGTCATTGAGGCCGGATGGGGCCAGCGGCACTCGTTGTCGGGCTCCACGTTTTTCCGAACATTGAAAATAGCACCCTGGATCCCAAATGAGTATATATTGATATACGCGCCAAGGGACGAGGAGGAGATTAAAGTAGTAATAAACATTGTGAAGGCAGCAGTGGCATTTGGAGCGGGAGTGTCGACAAACGAGCTAAATTGAACCGACTTATCTGTCTAGGAGTTCTGACTTGAGGAGATGAATCACCGGCACTGGAGTGATGTTGGAAGTCTGTGAGATACGTGATGTACTAAACACGAGAGGATGTAACTTATGGGATACCCATGGATAATGGATAACGGAGCTTTCTAGCGTTGTGCTCGAAATACCGGCGGATTTTTGATCGTTGTGAAATAATCTCAGCTCACTCGGAAGTTAATCTTACAATCCTGTCTTTATACCAGTTTATATCGTGGATTCGCAATATGTCCATTCTGGTCTAATTTATTCATTGGCCCGTTAAATGCATGCTAGAAGTATACAGGTCTGAAGTCAAGAGTACAAGGTCTGTGTGATAGCGTGATATCTCAGTGCTCAGACACGAGGATTCCGGCCATTCCCATTCCCTATTATCGACAATGTCAGTACACACTTTGTCGGAGACACCACTCTTGATGGTTGGATAACTCACCGTTCCAACGCACATGGATGTCACAGCCACACGCTTGTTCTGTCGTCGAAGCTCGGACAGGGCAGTGACGACCTGTCGTGCTCCTGTGCAGCCCAGAGGGTGGCCCAAGGCACTGTAGAAGTGGTTAATGGCGATCTTAGCTGATTACTATAGCAGATAAACTTACATTGCACCGCCACGGGGGTTGACCTTTGTCTCATCCAAACCGAGCTTGTCGACACAGTAGACGCCCTATAAGAAGAGGGTTAGTTGAATTGCACCGTAAGGGAAGCTGGAACGTGAGTAGACAGGTAAAGACGCACCATAGAAGCGAAAGCCTCATTGATCTCAAAGACATCCACCTCATCCTTGCTGAGGTTAAACTTGCTCAGGATCTTCGGGATAGCAATGGAAGGTCCGATACCCATGATACGGGGCTCGAGACCAATGACCGTAGCACCGACAAACTTGCCAACAATCGGCTGGCCTAGCTGCTGCGCCCGCGCTCGCTTCATCAGGAGGACTGCGGCAGCACCATCGGTGATCTGACTGGCGTTTCCACCAGTGGTATTGCTGGGCGCCCACTGCGGGAAAGCAGCGCGAATCTTGCCCAGGCTCTCGGGGGTAGTGCCATACCGAACGCCATCATCACGGTTGACAACAACTTCTTTGACCTCGCCCGTCTTGGGATCCTTGACCTTGGTGCGGATAGGCGCGATTTCATCGTCGAACCAACCTGCCTTTTGGGCGTGCTCGGCCTTCTGGAAGCTCTTGGCTGCAAACGCATCCATCTGTTGACGAGTGACATTAAATTGACCGGCGACGTTTTCTGACGTCTGGCCCATAGGCTGCGTGTTTTGGCCAGCAAGGCGATGCGCCAGAATGGCATCAGACATCTTCGGGGCGCCATCGTCGGAGTTTGTGCTCATGCTCTCAGCTCCGACAGCGATGCCAACATCGATGGATCCAGCAATGATCTGATTGGCGATATTCTGAATAGACAGCAAACCAGACGAACAGAACCGGTTGGACACCGACGCGGCCGTAGTCTCTGGGAAACCAGCAGCCAGAACGGCGGAACGAGCGATATAGGCTGCGCCAGAGGCCAGGACATTTCCAACACAGACATCCTCCACCAGATTAGGGTCCAGCTTGGACTTCTCGCGGACGGTCTAGATAGAGTCAGAAACGTTTCCAGAAAACGTCGATTGGGACTTTGCGCACCGTCAAGAGCGACACCAGCAGCTCATCCAGCGGAGTGTCCTTCAAGCCCCCTTTGCGAGCCTTGGTAAGTGGTGTTCTCACGGCCAGCGTAATGACCTATTTTTTCTGTTAGTTCCACTTGTCTATCATTTATATCCTTTTCCCACAGGCGACTAGTTATCTTGCTCCGCATCGGTCGGTACTTACAATATCATCGGGGTTCTGGGCAAGAATCTTCTGTCTGGCCGCAGACCCAGTAGAGCCAGTCAGCTGGTTAGCTATGGAGGACAGTCGCTGCTGTGCTGACGACATGTTGAATTATATGGAGTGGCCGTGGTTCTGTGTGACCGATAATGATGAACACCACTGTAGAAAGCAAAGCTGCGGGTTTACCAAATATAAGCTCGAGAGTGATGGCAAAGAGAAAGGAAACGGCTAGATTATTTAGATGAAAAGTACTTTAATAAGAATCAGATCCCCACAAACCACATGTACAGATGTTCAAGACTGCGGTCCACCCGACTAACCAAGCCGGCTCAATCAGGCCGAGATAGAGCTCCCGATGCCTAGGTAACGGACACGGCGGTATTAAGCAGCCGATCAGAAATGCCGGTCGCGATGTTACAATACTGTCACCACTGATACCTCGGCTGCCCGGACTGCGCGATCGACGGCGATTTTGAACGGTTTAGGCGATTGAGTTTGGATGTCAGAGCGTTAGCTCAAGGGGCCTTTGCTCCACAGGTTGTCCTGTTGTAGCTATGCGGCCTTCGACAACACCGGAAAATTGAATAGCAATCGAGATGAAGGGCCGCCGGTGTAGAAGTAGTGTTTATGTATTCGCATTGAGGGATTTCTAAAAATTTCAACAGTATTCTGTGGAGTAAGTCTCTTGATATAGCTATATCAACTTCACAAAAAGACATCTCCAACATGCCCCATGTGGGGCTTATGTACTTATGGCTGGTATTATTACCCCAGAGCAGCCAGAAACACCACCAAAACATCGGGAATAAAGCGTGAAGACGACGGTCGGAACCACTGCAGCCAGCACCATATTAATACATCCAAATACGGAGTTCTGTTCTTACCGAGATCCGTCTATCGCGATAAACCAAGTGGTCCTTTCTGTCAAGCCACTCAGCGGCAGAGCTAGACCCCAACTCCCGGGGCTGCTACTTTCTCCGCGTTCCTCCAAGTGTATTACATAGAATCTTATGCTACACTAAGCAAGCTCCGCATCGAGTGTGGAGGCGGAGTGGCAGTTCCAGCTTGTTATCTCGGATCGCTGTGGTTTGTGGACGGAAATAAGTTTAACCCGGGGTATTTAAGTGATCTCTCATCTCATATATCCCTTTGGAGACGGTCGTAAGAAATCACACAGGAGCAGTGCGAGAAACATTGATTAATATCAAGACAACATGCTCCCTATCGTCGCGGGCGCTGCCGCGCCATCAACCATCGCGATGGCATCGGCCCTTACCGCCGCTGCTGGTGCCTATCTGAACGCGAAGTTGGGCATCTCTACGGATTTGACAAACATCTCTCATGACCGCGATTTTGGCAGACGGCTTGCACAATGTGTCCAAGATCTGGGCGAGTCGCAAACCGTATATGGGCTGCTCCAGCGGGCTGTTGATGTGCACGGCAAAGGAGCTTCTGAGGCGCTCTGGTTTGAGGGCAAGACTTGGACGTATGCCCAGTTGAAGCACTGTAAGGACACCTCAAGAAGCCCAATGGCTCCTAAAAGTATACTTTCTCCGTTGCTGACAGCCTCCAGTGGTCGACAAGTTTGCGGAGGTTCTGCATGCTAGGGGTGTCCAACCGGGAGACTTCGTCGCGGTCTTCACAACGAACTCCCCAGAAATGGTTGTCTGTATACAAGCGCTTTCGAAATTGGGTGCAGTCGCCGCTATGATAAATACCAATCTCAGAGGTAAGCAAATTTTTGTTGTGGGATCAAATGTAGTCGGTACTGATTCGTCATAATCAGATGAGACATTCCTCCATTGCTTGAATGTCTCCAAGGCCAAAATGATCATTGCATCGCCAGATTTGGCCCAGTTCGCGATAGGAGATCAGCCGTGCATATCGCTGAATATAGGGTCGTTTGATGGAATTATCCCCGAATCGGCTGAGCTCATCACGCTGCAAGATCTTCAGACACAGCCGAACACGGGCTTAAAGGCTGCGAAACGCTCTGTCGTTGATCTTGCTGTTCTTATTTATACCTCGGGAACGACTGGCAAGCCCAAGGCCTGCGCTGTTCACAATATGCTGCTTCTCCTCACGGCGAATCCATACACGAGAGATCTGAAAAATCCGTCGAAGTACTATCCGATGAGGATATACTCGCCGTTGCCCCTGTTCCACGGTACTGCTATGTTCGCTGGAATGTGCTATTCACTGGGAAATCTAGGCACTTTCTGTTTGCGACGGAAGTTTTCTGCTTCACAATTCTGGAAAGACGTTCACGATTCACGGGCGACGCGAATCATGTACATTGGCGAACTTTGCCGTTACTTGCTAGCCTCTCCACCATCCCCATACGACCGCAACCATTCTTGCAGAGTGGCCTCTGGAAATGGTCTGCGTGGGGAGATCTGGGAACGCTTCCAGGAACGTTTTGGAGTGCCTGAGATCCGCGAATTCTACCGTTCGACAGAAGGTATCGCCAAATACGACAACATGGGAGAAGGCGTCTGGGGCGTTGGTAAGATCGGATTCAAAGGACCTATCAAACGCCTCGTGGAAGACGATGTCATCATCGTCAAGTATGACCCAGAGACCGAGATGCCATATCGGGACCCGAAAACAGGTTTCTGTGTCAAGGCAAAGTTGAACGAGGAAGGTGAAGCTATCGGCCGGGTCAAGAATCGCGCCCTTCTGATAGAATACCTGGGCAACAAAGAAGCTACGGAGAAGAAGTTGATTCGAGATGTCTTCCGGAAAGGAGACCTCTTCCAGAGGAGCGGTGACCTGCTGGTCCATGAATCGTCGGGCTGGGTCCGTTTCCAGGACCGCGTTGGAGATACCTTCCGCTGGAAAGGAGAGAACGTCAGCGCAGGGGAGGTCAGAGATCATATCTGTCGACTTCCAGGCGTACATGACGCTGTCGTCTATGGTGTAAGGCTTCAGAGGTAAAGTGTCCAGTTCACCATGGTATAGATCCAGATTGACTGACTAGATCAGCTATGATGGCCAAGCTGGTGGTGCCGCTATCACGCTAGAGAAGTGGACACCGGAGACTGAGACAGAATTTATATCCGGTCTTTATGAAGCACTCAGGGCCAAGGGCGTTCCAGTCTACGCCATACCCCGTCTAGTCCGGTTTATCGAAAAGTATGTTTGTTCTCCTTGAGTAAAACATCTCGTTCAGTGATGCTAACAAGGCACCAGAGTTTCCACAGGTGTCACCTTCAAACAAGCCAAAGGCGACCTTTCAAAGAAAGGCTGGGATCCCCGAAAAGACGCGAACGGCGACTCGCTGTACTGGCTGAATGGGAAAAAATATCAACCTCTGGACGAGAGCAGCTGGACTGGAATCGAGGCTGGTGCGGCGAAGCTGTAATTCATTGCCCTGTCTGGGGTAGGATATATAAAGAGACAGGTTTAGAACGATATATCGCTGTAGAGCATGTACATTTACGAAATGCAAATGATATAATCAGGATTAAAAATATCGTGGATGCTACCGTGGGCCCTTCATAAGAAATATACGTGTTTCACGAGGGGGGGTTGTGCTGTCTTAACAGGAGGTATAAATATATAGGAGTGTAGTAGAAGTCCAGATATGTTGGATTCAGAAAGAAGCTACTGGTTTGGATTAAGAGGAGGTATAGAATGAGGGGGCAGATAGTTGCGAGTCAGTGATGGCGTGATGTGCTTAAGAATCGGCAACCACAATAATTTCGATTATGTTCTTCCTTCACCATAAAATCTACCAAGAAATCTACCAAGCAATCCAAAATGAGGGACCCCGCTTAATAGGAAGATAGCGTGTATTTTGGGACTTAATGTGCCGTTGATGAGTTCCATCTTCAGATACAATAATGAAGGCCACTGCCATCTTCATCTGTTCGATCTAGGCTCTTCAATCAAGGAATGCAACCCAAGGCTGACCCACTGTTCACGCTATGTACCACACGGACTCGAGGTCAGACAAACTCAACGAGAGCTCTGTATGGCTTCGACGAGGAAATTGCTCGAGAGTGACCAGAAGATCGCTGCGCCTCCTGCTTCATTCCGCAAAGCGTCCGTTCATGGCTGATCGACAGGGGAGAAACACGCTCCGCGCGCCCCCGCGAACTCCAATGAGTATGGAGTGTGAAATGATTCTTGCTTGGATTGCAGAACCACCCGCGTGCTAAAGATGCAGGTACTAGGGTAAAATCAATATTCAGAATGAGCCGGAAATTGTGCCCTGCAGAGAGTGCGACCAGAGATAGAGCTATGGGTTTGATCCTGGTCGTTGTGAGCGTCCTCCGCGATCTACCACCCCTTTCCATTCCAAGGGCCATCTAGGGACGCAACATGCCAGAATGAGGTCGACCGATCATGATCTACTTATATCTATTATCTCCTCCACACTTGTGGAAGCTCCTGCCGAGCAGCTTCGCACTCGTTGAGGTTCTGCTCCGTTATCTATCGCCATACTCATTATGGCGCTTCGCCATGTCTTGGTGTCTTTCGTTTTCTTGACTCGCTCGTTTGCTGCAAACAACAGCGTTACCGATGATTATGATGTCTTGCAATATGTGGATACACTAATCGGAACGACTAACGGCGGTGAATATCTTTGTAATAAATTGTATCTCCATTGGATGTATACTAATTGTCAATCGTAGGCGATGTCTTCGCTGGAGCAACACTCCCTTACGGTATGGCCAAAGCTGTAGCCGATACCAACTCCCAGTACAACCAAGGTGGCTTTACCTATGATGGAAGCGCAATCACAGGCTTTTCAAACCTCCACGATTCTGGGACAGGAGGCAGTCCTTCTCTTGGCAATTTCGCTCTCTTCCCTTATGCCAGCTGTGAGAATGATGAGGTCGACGGCTGCGCTTATCCAAAGACGAGTCGTGCGACGGGCTATGTCAACGGTTCTGTGGCAGCTGTTCCAGGTTATTTCGGACTTACGCTGGACTCTGGCATCGTAGTGGATATGACTGTCGCTCATCATACTTCCCTCTTCCGCTTCCGCTTTCCAGACTCGGGGGACAATGCGGGCAGTCCTCTCGTTCTTTTGGATCTGACCGATTTGCAAGACTCACGACAAGACAATGCTACCATTTCCGTGGATCCATCCACGGGACGCATGCAGGGTAGTGGTCGTTTCCTGCCCAGCTTCGGCAGTGGTACTTACGAGGCATTTTTCTGTGCTGACTTCCAGGGCTCCTCCGGGCTCCGCGATAATGGGATCTTCGTTGACACGCGTGCCAGCACTGATGTCAAAGACCTGAAGATATCGAGGGGCATCAATGGCTATCCATTACCGGTTCGACTTATCTGTCCTTCAGCTATCCATACTTTGCTAACTGGAGTCTAGGGTGGAGGTTTTGTACGGTTTAAGCCGTCTTCTTCCAACACGGTCCTTGCTCGTGTTGGTCTCAGTTTCATCAGCAGTGAACAGGCTTGTTCCAACGCCGAAGCTGAAATTCCAAACTTTGACTTCAATACAACGTATTTCGCTGCTGTCGATGCTTGGAGGCAGAAGCTGAGTCCCATAAAAGTATCGAGAAGAGGGGTCGATAAGTCCACTCTGGTCAACTTCTACAGTGGCGTTTACAGAACTATGGTCAACCCCCAGGACTACACGGGAGAGAACCCACTGTGGAAGAGTGCTGAACCGTACTTTGACTCCTTTTACTGGTCAGTTGCGTCTCTTTTCTTAGCCGCATTGAATCCGCGCGAGTTGATATTGATCCTTGAGAAAATAGTCTCTGGGACTCCTTCCGGTCTCAAATCCCCTTCCTCACTCTCATAGATCCTCACGCGGTTACCCGTATGATCCGGTCTTTGATCGACACACAGCGACACCTCGGATGGCTTCCAGATTGTCGCATGTCACTCTGTAAAGGCAAGTAGTGTTAATTGATATGTGGTGTTGTATAAGTTCTTGCTAATGCCATTCAGGATACACACAAGGTGGCTCCAACGCCGACAACGTTCTCGGTGATGCATTCGTCAAGGGCTTAACTGATGGGATCAACTGGGAGGACGGCTACACAGCAGTTAAGAAAGATGCCGACGAGGAGCCGTATGACTGGTCCAACGAAGGACGAGGAGGTATGGCCAGCTGGAAAAGTCTAAACTATATCCCTGAGCAAGATTTCGATTATCTCGGATTCGGTACCTTAACACGGAGTATCTCGCGGACGCTGGAATACAGCTATAATGACTATGTCATTTCGCAAATGGCACGCGGGCTCAACAAAACTGCGGATGCAGAGAAATACGAGACTACTTCTGGATACTGGCAGAATCTCTTCAAGCGAGATCAGAGGTCATATATCCAAGGCCAGGACACGGGCTTCCAAGGTTTCTTTCAACCAAGATACCTTAACAAAACATGGGGTTATCAGGTATATCTGGCTCGCTCTCCCACAATGATCCGCCTGTGCCATATGAACTGACCGGAATGCAGGATCCTATTACATGTTCAAGCATTGATACGAGCGGAAGTCCATGTTCCCTCCAGAATAACGCGGGGGAAACGTTCGAGTCCAGTATCTGGGAATATCAATTGTACGAGTATCACCGAATCGTTTTCTTCCTGATTCATCACTAACAACGCACACAGCTTCGTTCCGCACGACATGGCCACTTTAATAACTCTCCTCGGAGGCCCATCCCAATTCGTCAAACGTCTCGACTACCTCCACGACAAAGGCATAACCTACATCGGAAACGAACCCGCCTTCCTGACCGTGTATCAATATCACTACGCAGGCCGACCAGCCAAATCCGCCCTCCGATCTCACTTCTACATCCCGGCGTATTTCAAAACCACTCCAGACGGACTACCAGGCAACGACGACTCAGGCGCAATGGGCTCCTTCGTAGCTATGTCCATGATGGGTCTATTTCCCAACCCTGGCCAGAGCGTGTACCTTATCACACCACCGTATTTCGAATCTGTCCACATCACATCCCCTCTCACCAATCGGACAGCCACTGTTCGGGTGACGAACTTTGACCCTACTTATACGAATGTATACATCCAGCACGCAACTCTGAATGGGAAACCGTATACGAAGAATTGGATAGACCATAGCTTCTTTACGGAGGGTATGGAGTTGGTGCTTACCTTGGGAAGGAATGAGAGTTCATGGGGAACTAGACAGGAGGACTTGCCTCCTTCGCTGTCGACGAGGTGAATGCAATGTGTGTATATTGATTATATAATGGGATTCCCACGTTTGTGCATGTACTAGTCGAGAATGAGTTACGAGTTGATAACAATTCGTAAGTTAAGAGGTACAGGTTTTGCACCGTGGAGTTTCGAGAAATTTAGCCCGCATTTATTTTTCCCCAACCCCTACGGAACCGAGACAAGAGAGTTTTGTGTAAACGATGTTTATTTTTCTTAATCGACACGAGTAACTCGTGCTGATTCTGGTGGCTATCTTAACATACATGAGATTGTTATCCTGCGCGTGAAGGGTATCGGTATAGACGATAAAACAAAAAGACATAGTCCACGAGCAGCTAATTCGCCGATTGAAATAGTTTACAATAAGTAGCGGCCTTGCGGCGCGGCCATCATCAAGGTTAGCAGTTAGATTGTGCTGCAAGAAGAGATTCCTTGTTTTCTGTTTGGTGTTTTCACACGGCCAACACATCGTAAGATGGCAGTAGAGGGCGCTATGAAGGAGTATCGTGGATAGTCCTCACATGTCGCTATCCCGCTTTCGTGTGACCGAAAGAAGGGAGATGGGACGTAGGATATGGTTGCCAGATCCTAGCGGTTAACGACATCTGCCCCTCAGTGTCATCATGGGCGAGAGAACGCCGCGAGCAATGAAATACCCTTGGATCCTGCTATGATGGACCCCTGTCTTAATGGAGGTACCGTGAGTGGCAGCAATTGGGTAGAATAGCCAATACTGTGCTTGCGTTCTCATATGCCACTTTTCAGAAAAGGAGATGTAAGAGACAGCTCACGACTCGTCGTTGTAGATAGCACTTAGTGAATGAGCAAGCTTCAGCAAGACGACACTTTCGGTGGCAGCGAAGTAGTTCAAACTGGATAACTATCAGTAGAGTAACCCCTATAAGTATACGACACAGCTTACCTGTCTAACATGATTCGAAGATGTCTGCCGAAATGGTCTTCGTATTTCTTGAGTGTGTCCTCAAGCTTAGCAAGGCGATTAGGATCATAGCCTTTGCCCTCGGCAGCAGGTCCCTTTGCCAGCGCCAGGTCTGGATCAGCCGAACTCAGGCTCCGGCCTAGTGTGCCAGCCGTCCATGACGCAAACATCGCACAGCAGATAATGAGTTTCGAATGGATCTATATCAAGTAAGCATTGGCTGCGCGAACAGCGGACCTGGAAACCCTTACCTTCAAGAGCTTTGCCTGCGTTAGCATGCACTCTTTAAGACACGTGTCCAGGAAATCAACATGGTCTTGCATCAGCTCGTCGACCGTACGATTGACTTGTTTTGTTCCATTCACAGTCACTTCAGTGCCCTCTTCATCTGCGCCATTGACCCTGTCCATGAGCGTCTGCCAGTTTGGCTCGACGACTTCAGCAGTTGAGAAATACAGGAGTTGTTGTATAAAAACAAGCATTTTAGCTCGCAAGGTCCATGCCCTTCTCTTCCACAACTCAAGCCTTCTATCAGATGATCTGTGTCGCCAGCCCACGACCTTATTTTGATCCTGCCAGCAGCTGACAAGCAGAGTTTCTGTATGGCGAAGCGACAAGAGATGACGGAAAATAAGCTGATAGCGCAGCACTGTCTTGCGACTGATAACGAGTGAGAGAGGGAAAGGAACTAAATAGTCTAGCTCAAGAGCATCAAATCCTAGTATATCCCTCTCTTCCTCAGCAGTCTGCGGAGCCGGTGTCTGGTACTTTTCGATTCCACCATCCGGATTATCTTGATCAATGCCAGAGACACTCACAACTTGCATCAGCCATTTGGTAAGACCGATCTTGTTCATACGGACTTTGACATCCTCTTTGAAAGGATCCTGGGCGGCAATACTTCCGGGTTGGCGAAGGACAAGATCAAGAAGAGATTGCAATTTCCCTTCATTCACGTTCTTCGCTGGTTTGCGAAGCTCGGATGCACTGAGTTCCAGGAAATAGGAGAAGAAGTCTGAACGATCAAGGAAGAAGTAGTGTTTTAGAGATCGGAAACGAGTCGTAAGAGAGTTCTTCGTCAGGAGGAGATTCAGCAATGAAGCATTGGCGTAAGTATATGCGCCGTTAACATTTTCCAAGAATCGAGGGTCATCGAATGTCTTTGGAACATCCTTAACCGCTTTACTGACATCGACGCCACCACATTCGCGCACCACGTTCAGATATTTTCCAGCCAGAAGAACTTTGTCTCTCACACTATCTAGCTGAGGTGGCACCTCATGCTCCCGGATCGTGTATCGCTTTTCCCAATATTCATCCGTATAGTCTTCTTCCAGCTTCTCGCGCTTGATCCATTTCTGCTCCTTAATCAAGAACTCCGCATGAGGATCTTTGATTACTCCGTGGTGCAACCATTCGTTCAACATGGCCATATACGGCCGACTAGCTTCACGTAGAAGGGTCTCAAGCAATGTTTTAGTCGCAGGGTCACCAGAGAACGTGGACAATCTCTCTGTCAGAAGCCCTAAAACATTGCCTCCTTTGCACACCTTCTTGCTAGACATGCCTCCAGGAGCTAGATCCCCGCCTTCTCTAAGTTGTTCCAGGATATTATCGACATCATCGAAATCCGCGATCGACTCATCGAGATCCTGGTCTAGCAGTTGATTTCGTCGCAACAGTTCTTGTCCTAATGAATATAACTGTGCTAGAGTCTGGCTAGTCGGCATAGTGTGGAGATGCAGCACATGCAAGGTGAAATTAGGATTGTTCAGTAATTGATTTTCGAGCTGCGCGACCAGTATCAGGTAGTCTTTCAGTAGCTTCCTGATTGCCGCACATAAAGCATGACTAACAGCACCAAACTCTGCACGGCTCAATACCTCCACGGAAGACTCGATCGAGCTGTAATGGGTGGCCATTTTGAGCATGGAGATGGTCAGATCTCTCAAACTCGGATCCAGGCCGGGAGAGATCTGGAAAGAAGGGCCCACCAGGCGGTCTTTCTCCTCGGATGGGTCGTAAGAGCTATGATAGTGTATGTACTGTCCTTCGTAGCCCATAAACACGAATAACAGGTCCTCCAGTATCACAGCCTCTTGTTGGTCAAGAGAGAGTCCGCGGAGAGGGATTGGTTGTAAGGGTGCCGGTACTGCTGAGAATAAAGGAGGCACCGAAACTCGACTGGCAAGAGGAGCGGAGGAGTGTGCAACTAGAGATGCTTGAGGATTCCACGGTACTAGAGTCACGGCCATCAGCTTGTATACCGCAACGCAGCTTCTCGTCATACTCACAGTCTATCTGCTCCTTTTCCTTCTTCCGCACGACCGGTGTCCCATCGCTGGGACTTGGCCTTTTCGCCCTCGTCCTATCCGGATCACTGCGATTGCCCCCATTTGCAGACTCCCGTACTGGGTTCTTTGTCCGCATCTGCACCTTTTCCCGCGTGGTTGTAGTCGTGCGTTCTGTACGCTTTTCGCTGGTGCTGAGCTCTCGATGAAGACCGCTCTTCGGGCTAGCTGTGCTCCGGGGTACTTGGTCCATGTTGTCTGTTTGAAATGGAGAGTATTCGCGTGAAGCTCTGTCAGCTGCGCCGGCGCGACCAGACACTACGCGGGGTCGCGGTGCGCCCATGTAGCTTGAGCGGCGGTCATTGACGGACATTGCCCGAGAGGTTGTAGCTGGGTAGGAAATGATCCGATACCATCGGAGTCATGAAGAGAAAAGCAAAGGCAGCGACGTGCAACCAGCGTGTAATGTTGTAGGCGTCGACACGTCGGGCCGATATACTTGAGATGGCGGAGTTGTGTATCGCGCTCCTTCGGGCTAGCGTCCTCTCCGCCAGGCACGCTGGTTTGCGTAGGCGACAGACAAGGCCGGGAGCTTCGTCCAAGAGCTTCGTCCAGCTGTCTGACCAACTTCACGCCAACTTTCCCCGCATCCACGACACGGTACTCTCTCCCTGATTACCGTATTATATCGCTCCTGTTCTCTTTTGGCCGTTATAGCTCTTTTCATTTCCTCATAGCCCGTCATGTTCATCGCGCGATCGGAATATGGTAAGCTCCCGTTGTCTCTCCCCCTCCGATGCGGTCATCTAACAGCTCTCTGCAGACCGAGGAATCAAGTATGGATACCTAGTCCGACATAAGTCTATTCCGACTTTGTTCTAACAGTGATGCACCAGCACCTTCTCTCCAGAAGGTCGTCTATTCCAGGTCGAATACTCCCTTGAGGCTATCAAGCTAGGTTCCACTGCTATCGGAGTACGTCGCATACTGACCCTTTCCGGCGACCTTGACGACCAGCGATTCTGGGGATAATGTTGTTCGGGATGGATATGTGTTATATGATCTGACATCAACCAGGTAGCAACATCCGAAGGTGTGATCCTCGGTGTTGAGAAGCGTGTCACCTCTACTCTTCTTGAGACCTCCTCCGTAGAGAAGATCGTCGAGATCGACCAGCACATCGGCTGCGCAATGTCCGGTCTGCAGGCCGATGCCCGATCCCTCGTCGAACATGCCCGTGTTGAGTCCCAGAACCACGCCTTCAACTACGCGGAGCCGCTCCGTGTTGAGAGCTGCACCCAGGCAATCTGTGACCTGGCCCTACGATTCGGAGAAGGCGCAGACGGCGAAGAGAGCGTTATGAGCAGACCGTTTGGTGTTGCGTTGCTAATTGCTGGATATGATGAGGACGGTCCCCAGCTGTGAGTGGCACATTTCGACGATGAACTTGATATTCGGACCGACGCTGACGTCAATTGATAAAATTTCCAGATATCACGCCGAACCCTCCGGTACTTTCTACAGATATGATGCCAAAGCTATCGGATCCGGAAGCGAGGGCGCTCAGGCCGAACTGCAGAACGAGTACCATCGGTCTCTGACGCTGGCCGAAGCAGAGACACTGGTGCTGAAGACGCTCAAGCAGGTGATGGAGGAGAAGCTGGATGCGAAGAACGTGCAGCTAGCAAGCGTGACGAAGGAGAAGGGTTTCCGGATCTACGACGAAGAAGAAATGGGACGAGCCGTGTCATCCCTGGGTAGTAATTAATGACGGCTTCTCGGAAAGCCTTCACCCTACGACCCCATGAGCTCGATGCTCTTTTATGCCAGGAAAATAGAAAAAGAACGCATTTACTTTAAAATCTCATCATGATGCTACTTTTCTTCAATAGATGATATTTCGTCTAACATGGGTATCGCGGTCTAATCCCAACATATCTACCTAGTTTTGTACACGCAGGGTTTGAGGACCTTAGCTTCCTCCTCCGGAGTCATCGAATTATCTGTTGGCAACTTGGTAATCCACTTTCTTCCAGGAGGGCCAGCTGCAGGAGCAGAAGAGGCGTATTTGCCCTTTGTAGGCACTCCCTGTTTTACAAATTCCATTTTGACGAACATCTTGTTCGACTTGTCAAGGGACTCCTGCTTCAGTACAAAACCGCGGGTGCGGAAGACTTCGACGAAGGCAGACACGTCAGTCTCGTCATTGTTGGAGGCAGCGTCCTGAGCATCTTCAGCGTATATCTCCGCGTCGTCCTCAACGTCGGAGCCAGCGTCATCCGGGCCCTTCTTCTTCTGTTTCTTCACCTGGGTCTTGCTGAGGGGTTTCTTAGCGCCGATTTGGGCTTTCTTCCTGGTCACTTTGCCAAAACGGCTCTTGACCTCACTAACCCAGCATTCGCCCTTGCCATCGCTGCGGAGGACCCTCCAAGCTTCTTCCACGAAGGATACCCAGTTTGTCCCCATCAAGCTCAGACAGAAAATGGTCAAGTCGACAGTTCCATCCTCGAGCGGCAGATTGGAGATATCGGCTTTGGTAACGAGTGGATCGGGGACATGGAGATCATAACTGAGAAGCCTGAGGTTCAGCTTCTTGGCAGAGGGTGTGAGCGAGCGAGCGAGCTGCGCATCACCACAACCCAAATCGGCAATCGTACAAAGACCATTGGGCCTTCGTGGCAGTGGAGAAGGACCATTGCTCTTCCCGCTGCCCTTCTGTTGTTTCTTCTGACTAGGATGGACTGCACCACGCGTCCGGATAGCTTTGATGTAGCCATCTACAGGATTGGACGGCCACGATTCCTTGACCTGGCGAGAAAAGCCAGCATGGTATTCCTCAAATAGCTCCGGGTTTGCAGTAAAGAGGTCGAGGGCTTCGGTCGAAGGAGTGGTATAGAGAGTCTGGTTCAAATGGCGGAAACGTGCAGAGAGGAGCTTCTGTCGCATTGCTTGCTGCAAAGGAGTCAGCTTTGCTGTTGTCGTTGGTGGCGCCGCAGGCAGCGGCTCGACTGGCGCCGAGGTGCCATTCGTCTGGCCCCCAGTAGCATCATCAGAGGGCTCAGTGCCCTTGTTCTTCTTGCGTCGCTTGTTCTTCTGGGGAACATCATGACCATCTGTATTGGCCTCTTGCTGCTTCTCTTGCGCCGCTTCTGGTCGATCGGTTTGCTGGGAACCGTTGAGCTTGGGTTTTCCAACAGGTATGGCATTCATTCCCGTCCCTTTGTCCCCATCAGCAGCTCCGGGCATCTTTCCCTTCTTCTTGTCTTTCTTCGTGTTGCCCTTCCCAGCACTTCCTTCGATGTGTCGTCGGAACATCAGCTCCAGATTCGCCTTGGTAACATTGTCGTCGGGCCCACTTCCACGCTTTCTCTTCTTCGCCTTCTGGTCTGGCGCTCCAGCGTCATTCCTTGGCTTTTCGGCATTTTGGTGTGCTTGTACTGCCTTCGAGCCAGCCTCTGTCTGCTGCTTGAGAGCTGAAGTCGGCACTGACCAGCCGGGGACGGAAAACATTTTTGGATGGTGATAGGCGCAGGGTATCGATGAATATAGCAATACTGGGAGATCTTTCAGATACGGCAGACGAATGAGATATGAATAATCCCAAGCACAAGCTGTCCGCGCAACCCAGCGAGTTCTCTGCGCTCGTGCCTCACAGCTCGATGAAATTTGCGATGTCTCCCAGAACGCGCAAAAAAGATTAGGTTTGGCAGGCCCCGCAGCTTAACGCCGGCGGCCTTTGGGGTTTGGGGCTTGGCCAGTCACGGGAAGTGGCCAGTTCCGCCTTGAGACGGACAGACCACTCGCTCTCTCTCCGTTCGCTGTGTCACGCATTAACTCGTCGTCTGGAGCACTCTAGGGACTAGAGTAGACTAGATACGACTTATGGTAGAGAGCCCCTTGACAGCAGATCTGACAGCCCCGGACACAGCACGCTATTGAGTCCAAGCCACGACTAAGCGCGTTAGCCTGTACTAGAGGCTGCTGTCCTTGTCCTCTGGACTCCGTATCTATGATCCGAGAATAACGGTATTGAGGTTGTCCTCCCAGAACAGGGAAATGGGTGTGTGTTTTGAGTAACTAGATAGGTGTCCCTCTCAGTATCGTAGCGGATTTAGCTGGGGTTGCTCGTCAATTGGTCGTTCTTAAGTGCTGTTCCCAATAAAACGCGAGGTCTCGACAGAGGACTGAGCGCAGGTGGATTCGAGGGATTCCGATATCATCACGAAGATGATCCTGCTTAGGGCAATCCGTAACGCTGCTGGTATCTATGGCGTAGGATAGATACTACTGAACAGTTAGAACATAACTCAATTCCAATAAGCTATGGCGCATTCTCTGCCTGGAGAATTAATCATCCGATGCCAACCTTTGCCGTGGCATATATCCGTGAGCATTCTGTTTGGTCCTCCCAGTAGAGCCCATTACGTTTGGCTTCAATTGGTTCCACAGCTATCAACTGTCCCCGCTTCCGTGGAGGCGCCGTTCATCCAAACCCCTGGTTGATGGACGACGGCGGGGTGATAGGTCGCAATCCCTGTGGCACCAAAGTTGTCCCAGAGGGCCAGAGCTTGGATAGCCATTCCCCGGGATGCGGGTTCCTTTTCATTGGCGTTGAGGGGTTTGCAGAAGAACAAATCGCAAACGGCAAGGCGTCATTGCAGCCTTCTGCAGCTGGTACAGTTCTTGAGAATGTCCAATGTATCAGAAAGGCAAAATGCCCTTCAGCAGCGCCCTCAACGCGGGGCCACGCGGGTGGCGGATCTGAGATCCTTTGGAACTCCTCCTTGCGTCTCACTGTGCTAAAAGCGCGGCAATCGGTCGTTGCGCAACACGGACGATCGTCCCGTTGATGTTCGTGCGGAATTTCTTGGGCGATCTCTGCTAGAGCCTTAGATTCAGCCTTTTCTGACCGCTGGCAAACTCAAGATCTGCGATGGTCCCGCTAGCCACATGGTTGGTCAGATAATTCCATCCAAAGGGCACCAGAACAGCCGCCAGTGCGATCACAGCCCTACCTGCGCAAAGTAGACAGTCCCCTCATCATCCTCCTCTTGATTGCATCCTGCTTCTCCTCGGTCTGTCTGCCCCTGGTTGTTGTTGTTGTTCTGGATCCTCCGAGGCCGAGCAGCACTCGAGGCCCATGTGGGCCGTGATCTCCAGATAAGCTTCTACGCACCTTAAATAATAACCGCGGCGGTGGCCGCTCATCACTCGCTCTGTGTCTCTGCGACGACGATTGACCTGCGACGGGCTGATGGAGAAAGAGGAAGACGTCAAAGTCTCTCTGGAGAGCCATTCCTCTCCGGAGGAGTCGAAGCCAAATCCAGACTCGTCCGAATCGCACGAGGCTGTCCCAAAGAACGTACCTGGTCCCCGCGGTCCCAAGAAACGCACCAAGACAGGCTGCTTGAGTACGTCCCTACACCAAGATTGACGATAATGCCAGGGAGATCGCTGACTTTACTCGTTAGCATGCCGCAAACGGCGCATCAAGTGCGGTGAAGAGAAACCAATATGCAACAATTGTATCAAATCAAAGAGGGAGTGCGAAGGCTATGCGCAGCGCGTCATCTTCAAGCATCCCTTGGGTCCTTTCGGGGGATTTCAGGCTGGTCCTCTAGGAAACCACCTGCATCAGCCTGCGATGAGGCAGCCCATGTACAGTGATTATAATGCGCAGTATGCGCAGTATGCTCAATCTCAGCCTGGAGGATCGCAGCATCCTCTGCTGGCTCCGCGTCCTGTATATCTTCCACCGACTGGAGCTACTAGACAGGTCAATCCTGGAGCAATTCCACAGCATCCTCTCGGACAGCCAGCGAATCCGACATCATTATATTATCCAACAGCACAGACTCAGGGATTTCCACCGCCGCAAAACTTCGTTGCATCGCAGCCAGTACCTACCACTACCGAAGTGACCAGCTCGGTAGCGGTAAATAATAGTTACCAAGACGCATTTGCCGCACCTTCTTCATATCAACCATTGATCGATCAACAACAAGGGCAGGCACATGAGATCCATGCATCTGGGGCGTCTCAAATCAATCTCCTCAACCAAGGCGATTTGTCGCACCAATTCGACCAGAGTTATCCGTCAGGCACAACGGGATGGGATCCTATTGCCAACTCTCAGATGAATATGGCGCAGTTTCAGCCAGAAGTTCTCTCTGGTGAGCAGGTAATTATCGGTGATTCTCCGGAAGTATCACAGCAGCCAAAGAATCTCTCGCCATCGCAGATACTGTCCCCATCTTCTGGGTATAACGATGAAAGCGATGACCATTATGATGTCGATTCCGATGAGGAAATGTCCGAGCAGACGCAAATCGAGAATTTCAACCAATTGAACCTGATTATGGCGTCAGCTCGCCATGATGAACGTTTGAGATCCTTCACAACACATCTCAACGAACCAAATATACTAGCGTCCTATCGTCCATCGATGGGGTCCTCACCTCTCAATAACCCGAAGACTGCGCGCATCTTCCTGCATTTCATTCATTCCACCGGTCCATCTATCTCGATCTGGGAAAGACACCCAACGAACGCCTCCATCAGGTTAGGGTCAGTCATCCCCCCTGCGCATCAAGGTTTATGGACGTACACTTTACCTATTAAAGCTCTGGAGCACCCTGCATTACTGCAGGCAATTCTTGCTATCAGTAGTTTACATATTGCCAAGCTCCAAGATGCACCCCCTACAGTTTCGTTGAAGCATTATCACTACGCACTAAAGAAAGTGGGCACGGCGGTTGGCCTTCCTATGCGACGGAAACAAATTGCTACACTGGCAGCTACACTTCTGCTGGGCTTCTATGAAGTCACGGCTGGCGAGCACCATAAGTGGAATAGTCATGTGGCAGGATCCTCACAGCTCATCAGAGAAATCGATTTCGCAGGGTTGACCCGGGACTTGCGCGCTCATCGCCGCAGGGTGCGAGCTCAGTGGGAGCAGGTGCAGATGGCTCAGATGGAGACATGGCCTTGGTATGATCAATTTGGCGGAGGAGCGTCCGAAGATGATCCATTCTGTGAAAAAGAAAGCGAAGTAGATGAAACCCTGATCAGCTCGTTAATGGGTCGAGTGATCAATTACGATGAATTCGGGCGAATCGAAAATGGAAATCAGGCTGCATCGCCAAGGAAACATTTTACAAAAAAGGACATCGAGAATTATCGAATCCAGAGTGATCTATATTGGTGGTACACGAAGCAAGATCTTTTCCAGAGTTTGATCAGCGGAAACCGTCTCTTGTGAGTTACTTTCCCCAGATCGTATAACTCAGGCACTGCTAACTCATGTCCCAGCACTCCTTACGATCAATGGGGACAGTGTCCGCCCCGTGCTGGTATTGGAAGGCTAGACGCTGTATATGGGTCCATGGATCATTTAATGCTTCTACTTGGCCGCTTGGCCGACTTTGCCTACAGGGATCGTAAAAGAAAAGTTCGATCACTCGCAGCTACCGGCGGCGAGTGGATGCCAACCCCGGAATTTTTCAAGTTCATGGCTCGCTTCGGGCCCAGAAGTCGCCAGCCTAATGGAGGGGCGAATGGGACAACAACGGGCGGTCCTCCCCACGACTTTGCTCGTGGCCCTCCAGGTGTAAGGCCTCCTCAGCCCTCAAATCAGCAGAATCGGCTCCGAGAGGACCCGCCAATGTATGGTATGGTACCACCGACCGGTCCTGTACGGCTTCCCTCAGCATTCGCACCTACCGGCCGCGGAACCGGCGTCATCTCTGATGATTCTGAAGATAGCGACACAGCGGAAACACCCTACCATGATGCGGAGTCTGAGTGGGAAGATATTGCAGCTGCTTTAGATCTTTTTGTTGGATCCCTTGGCCCGGAGTATATGCCCTTGTCTCCAGACATTGCTGCTCCCATTGCGACACCGTTCGGGCCAGCATTGCAATACCGCACGCACACGATAGCCGTACTCTGGGCTTATTATTATCTTGGTCGGATCCTACTAAACCGACTGCATCCATGCATGCCTCCAGCCACGATGGTTGCTGCCGGTGTAGCAGCATCGACTACTGTGGAGGCTGCACAGACGGTTGGGAAGATAATAGCTGGTATCTATCATCCACAACAATACAATTTCGAAGCAGGAAGTCTCAACCCAACACTAGGTGGAGCTCTCACAGAAATCACAGTACCCATATTCTTTGCTGGCGTTCAGTACATAGATGCGGCTCAAAGAGGCTGGACCGTGTCGAAGCTCACGGAGATATCTCGTTTGACAGGTTGGCAGACATCATTCTCTATCGCAGTTGGGTGTGAATCTGCTTGGGTAGCTGCTGCTAAGAAGGGCAGAGGCCCTCCTTACGAGTTCACCACAAAGAAAGAGCTCAATAAGCCGGTAAGTCCTCTTAAATCTTTACCCACGAGCTTCTTAGGCTCTATCTTCGATACGCATATACTTACACGTGCACAGGAAAACGATGTCCATGATAGATCTCCAAACATTGCACGGAAGCAGAATCCAGATGACAATATAGAACTGCGATTCACCACCCCCAGCACTAAGGAGCGGCTTCACTTCGCCCAGGGTCTTTTAGGTCTGGAAGAAGATATACTCACCCTTGAAATAGAAGACCGGTTATGAGCTCGTTATACGATTGAATCATTACAAGCTTTCCTTGTGTGGCAGGCCCAGTTACGCCGAGTCCGAAACGACAAACAGCCATTTCACCACATATCCTGGCAATATTTCGGCATTTAGTCATCTTTCATTTCGCATTTCTGTCGCTCGCGGTTTGTATGGAGTTGTCAGGAGGAAATCATAGAGAGGATCTGATGTACATAGGCCTGGTATATATACCCCCGATTTCCTACGTTATCATCAATTTTGATACCATCTACACGAAATTCGTATAAACTCATAAGAGATATATCATATCAAACCAGCCAAATACCATTCCCAATCAATGAAAGGCTGTAAAGAGTGAGAACGACCAGCCACTTGAAGATCATCAAGCCTGTACAATCTGTGAAATTATCTTCGCTGCCGCAACAGTTTCTTCATCATGCCAATGCTTGCCCGTCAACTGCACCGCAATCGGGGCGCCTTCAAATTTCTCAGGGCTATACTTCTTCCACTCCCGCTCATCAGTCTCGCTTCTCGGTTTATATGCCTCATCAACCTTATCAGTCGCTGGGTCCTGCACCAGACCTGTCGGAAAAACGACACAAGGCTGGTCCAGAATGTTCCAGATAGACGTATATCCCCAATACTGAGGCTCACCCAGCACTCCTGCAACGCCAACATAAGTTGGGCTGAGGATGAAGTCTACGCCGCGCTCCTTCATCAGTGCATGGTAATCGGCGCGATACTTTTCGCGCTTCACGTTGTATTCCCAGTTCTCGGTCACGGAAATAGGCTCTTTTTTGCTGTAGTTGAAGGCCCATTCCGTGAGAGGAAGGAGAGGTTCGCCAGATTCAGCGATGAGTCCACGCTGGCACGCTGCAGCGTCAGGGAAGTAGAGGGTTGACTACGGGCATTTTCATTAATTTCAAAGGTAATCTAGAGATATTTGGATATGGACTGAAACGCGGGGGGGAAACTTACGACAATTTCCCATCCATGATCATGCTTGAATGGCTCCCAGTCGACGACTTTAATACCTGCAGCTTGCAGTTTCTCTTTGGCAAACTGCAATCCGCGGGTAATTGGAGGGTGAGGATGAACAACTCTGCGGAAAAACAGATGTCAGTCACCAGGTCAACAGTTATTCGATGATAGAAAAGACGCAGACTCACCCATCATCCCACATAATGGCAACAGTTATGTCTTTCTTTGGCTCCACCTTCTTCCAGGGCATGGCTACCAGACTCGTCTCGATATCCCATGGCTCCTGATCAAGCACCGTTTTCTGAAACAGATCCAAATCCTCAACGGACTGCGCGGCCAGCGGACCCACGACACAACGAATGGACTCTTGTCCGTCTCCCGCGAGGATGATTCCGTTATATGGATTCCGCAGCGCGGTAGGTCTGAGACCGTATGCACCGTTGAATGCAGCAGGGGCACGGATGGAACCGCCAATATCAGTGCCAATGCCGAGAGGTGCGCACTTGAATCCCATGGAAGCCCCTTCGCCGCCGGAGGATCCGCCAGGAGACAGTTTTCTGTTGTAGGGATTCACTGTTCTTCCGGTGATGTTGTTATTACAATCAAGGTGCTTTATTCACGGTGTCAGTGTCAATTTCATAAAACATGTGCTTGTTATATGTCCGTGTTTCAGAACACTCGTTGTACATACCATCAATGACTGTGGCTGGTTGGTCCGAACGTGGAATATAGCACCTGCATTCTTGAGTAATTGGACGAGAAGAGCGTCTTCGGGGGCTATATTCTTAATCCTGAGGATATGGGTTAGTAACTGGATATATTCCCGTTGCGCGGCTCTGGATACAGAACCTACCATGCGACGTATCCGGTATGGCAAATACGGCCCTTGAGTCCAATGTGCTCCTTGACACTGATGGGGACGCCATGCTTTATCGAGTTAGTTCTGTATATATAATGGATCCATAATATTCTGCAGAAAGTAACGTACCAGAGGTCCAACCAATTTCCCCGTCTTCATGAAATGCTCATCAAGCTCTTTTGCCCGCGCAATGGCATCGTCTGCCATGAATTCAGTCGCAAAGTTCAACTATATAGTTGCATGTCATATCAGCACACGCCACTTTCTCTTATGTTTACTTTACTTGATTTAAATATAAGAAGGAGGAAAGAGACAAACTCACAAGCTGATGGCCAATAGTCGCTCTCTTCAAAAATGCCACCACGACCTCTTCTGCTGTGAGTTCACTCTTGCCCATCGCGGCTACCAGGGCTGTTGCTGACATTTCTGTTATCGAGAGTTCCTTGTCCGTAAGAAGGCCGCTTTTGCGAGGAATGTCGGTAACATTGAGCTGCTCCGGTGGAGGGAGCTTGTCCTCCGAAACCATCCATTGCTTGGGGATAGAGGCAGCGAGGACCTGTTTGGCCTTGTTGGCTTCTTCTTCCCAGGGTTGAATGGCCATTGTTGGTACAGATCAGTAATAAAATAGATATATTGAATATTATACAGGAATTCTATATCAAGACTCTTGATGGATGATGGGTGGATAATTTTCAGATTTTATGTATACTATGCGGTTTATGTGGTCTAGGTGTAGAATATATACGATAGAAATAACAAACCAGCCGATAAGTAGTAGAAGTCCTGAAGGAGTGGCGCGCACGATGCGATAACTGCTCGTCCCAAGCAATCGGGCGATCTTAATTCTTATTCTATGGAGCTATGCGATAGAGGGCTATCTTATCTATCGACTTGGCCGCTCTGAAAAATACCTCTTCCGGTAGTGAGATCCGTACGTTGGTGGGTTGGCACTTGATAAGCGCTGCGGGGTCAAAAGTTCGTCTCTGTTTCTACAATGGCACTGATAATAACTATCGGATATCACAGGTTGGGAAATACTCGCTATTAAGTGCGAGAGGCCTTGGAGATCATTGGTAGTCTAAGCTAACAATGCTCTCAACCCCTCATCTCTCTTTGCGGAGATAGATGTCTTGGCGGCGATATTGCGCATACTTCAACTTTCGCTTAAAGATAAAGGAAATAGTGTTATTAAAGGTTTGCAGGCAGTTCTCCGGGTAGTGAGGTATAATAAGTTCGATTCCATATGGAAGACTTAAAAAAGAAAAAGGCGAAAACTACAGCTTTCAGGTAAGTCTCCAAATTCGGTACTGATAAAATATATATATTCCTTCGAGACCCAACGGCAAGATCCTTTCGGACAACCTGCAAAACGCTCGCCTTTGATCATTTTAAATTGATAACTCCAAAATCCCAGAAGCTGAGATTTGCCATCTGAATGCTGCGTTTGCACGCTGAATTTTCTTTTAATAAAGTATCCTATGGTCATCTGTATTGTGCATATAGTGCGGGAAAGCCCTGGAGCTTCTTAGAAAGTTGCGTCTGGAAACTACATTGTGAGTTATCGTCCTTAGTGGAATTGACAGTTTATTGTATTGTGATCGCGGATCACTAGCAAGCCTACAATGTGTGCTTATTTTTTTTAAGCACTCAGGGTTCTCTTGCCAGTGCAGTCGGACTAGAAGGGATCAAGGGAAGAGGGTGCCGAGAGAAGATTGCTCACCATTGACGATCAGTAAATAGCTGCAAAAGATCGAACAGAAGCAGTCGCAAGGCGGCTTGTGAAAAATTTTGACCCCATCTCCAGCCATAGTCCTGTGTTTATTGGTCTTTCTGATGAACTCAATGTGAGTACTCTTTGATGCGGGTTTTGTTCAATTCGCTAATATCTACTGAATCTCAAAGATTGGATTTAAATCCCTACATGTCAAGGTTAGCATATTACCCTTTACTCCCCTAGTATACAGCGGCTTGATGTGTTCCGATTATGTTGCGCCAAAAATCGGGCCTCGGAGTTTCCCAATACGAACGTCCGTACCCAAGTGACCTTTGCTATAAATTGTACCTGCGGGATCCATGGGGAACTTGCATCTTATCACCGACTGCTTCTCGAGCATGTTCGAGTCAATGGACGCAATTGGCGCCACCGAGCCGATAACAACAGGGTTTAATTTCCATCGAACAAGGATCTGAGCGGTGAGGGCCTAACGAGTCATTCATGCCCGTACGTGCAGTGAGTCTCACCCATGCGATACGAGACGTTTGTCCTCGGGCCGAGAGCATGTTCCAGGCCGTCCATGGGGTTGAGAGTTGCAATTTAAGATGTCGAAAGGGACACTGCATATGCGATCTCACAGAGCCATTCAAGCTCGATGCATGGACCAGTCAGCTTTGTGATACGAGGCAAATATAATGTTGTGTAACTTTCCCTGACAGGGTCAGAGTGTTGTTTATTGATAAGAGTTCGTGAGCATTGCCATCCCATACGAAGAGATGGTGGATTTGGGCTGCACCTGGATAGACGCAATGATTGCATCGGTTATGTTATCCGATCGCATTCGCGGCCACCATGTCATTAACAGAGCGAGAGCAAGCTCAATACTCGACCTTTCAGGAGGTTAAGGCCCAAGACATCAAAATTGTTGATGTTGTTGATTGCTAGCGCTGGTGTGATGTTCTAGTCGTGTGGGCCAGTTGGCGGATCTTTGGCTAGCTTGAAACGACCCACAGACGTTAGTGATAATCATCAAGCCACGTTAACAACATTCTCGAACATGTGAGAGAATAATCTGTAACAGAAGCGTAAATCCTTGCTGTTCACAATCCCCTATTAGGTAAATAGCTCTCGTCATTCACCATGAGCACTGCCACTCCTGTCTTTCGAGGAAAAGGGGCATCTTGTTTGTTATCTCTCATTGTGGCTGACTCCTAACGTTTGTTGATCGTATAAACCGATTTCTAAGCCAATTAGGAAAATACATGGTTAGAAAAGTCAAATTCAGGAGAAGAATCACACGTGAATGGCTGCCGTCGCTCTAGTACCTAGGGCCATAGGTGGAGACATATAGAAACAACGACTCCGATCCCGAAATTCTTATGGAGTATCCTAGTAAGAGTTTGGCTGAGTTGCCCAGTTTGCCGTCCTGTCTCATCTCACATCGCTAATGCAGAGCAGAAGACAAACTGGGTCCCCAACTGCATGGTATAGGAGGCTACAGGGGCGTTTCAATTCTACTGCGTAGGTACTTCGTAGACTGTGGATATCAACATCACCATGACCTTGAAATTGGAGATATCTTACGACCAAGAAGCCAATTGGGACAGTTCCGAGGGAGAGCCCGGAAAATATGTCAATAGAGGAACCCATGTTGGCCTGGCCACTCCGTACTTCGTACTGACCTCCTAATCGAGCGTGTGTGGTGCAATTCATGGAAATCGAAATCAATCAACACCTGGACAGCAAAAATAAGTACGTAAAAATTAACTCGATTCCAATTCCTCTCGGGATAGCTCCGGTCAGCAACGTGGTGATCCGAGGTGGAACTTGACGTTTTCAAGTCGTTGCAAGTTCCACATAGCTTACCGCTTCTTGGGTTCCCGATGACATAGGCACGACTCGACGATAATCTGGCCCGAAATTTCCTAACCTGGAGTAGCCTTGCAAGGACATACGTTACGAAGCACCGGTGGGCATGCTTAAACGATGGCGGTACCCAATCGGTGACTTCAGAACGCATATCAGATGTGTGCTGGAAGGAGGATCCTCGCACTGACATGCAGTGGCGCAGAGGGCACGTATTTTGCATATGAACTAGGTCCAGGATTTCTGATTTCCCGGGCCGGTGATCTAGAACATGGAGCTAGCTGCCCCGGCTGTGAGACAGGATCAAGAAATGTACGTTACATGTCACACATGGGAGCAAAGTCAAGCGTCATATCACTTGCCTTTATGTTCAGAAGTCTAATCGCCAAGGATACCTTCATTTCTCTACTGTTTACGGAATATCTGCTCATGATTTTCTCCATTAAGAAGGGACCTTGGTTGACTGTGTCCAATACGGAGTATTCGGACTAACGAGCGACGATGTTGCGGACATTATATCTCCGAGCCCTCACGACCGAGCGATAATGAAAATCCCTATATCAGAAAACGTAAAACACCAGTCTAACCCAAGCGGAAAAAAAGAACTTGCCCTAGACAGCTTGATTGACGGCCTCCGGAAACCGGCCACCAACTGTAGACGATCGCACATTGTTGGTTGGATCGATTCCGACGGTTTGGAATCCTTGCCTATCACGGCGCATATCACTCCACTCGGCTTCGTGCTCAACGAGGACTAAGGTAGTGAAATGACGATGGATGTGCTTCACCGTCCTAGGTCCTGACATCAAATCCCCCATGATGGGGATAAGTGGAGCGGGAAGTGAACGCCCAACACGCTATCTGAAGGTTTAGTTCCATTTAGTGCCCGAGAAATCAACCGTCTCGAAGCTGCGCTTTTTCTCTTCGCCCGCTCACCATAGAACCGTTGGATCCGTAGCCCGTGGTATAAACTTCCACCGGTAGCTTAAGCCTTACCGACACTTCAGTCTGACCTTCCCGCTCGCTTCTAGGAGTTCTTCCGGGATAAGGTGGCCCTGGCCCTGTCGCAGGATGTTGTGTGGCAGTTTCTCCCTAGCCAGTAGTGGAACCATTTCGAAGGCCGATCCTCAAGCATCAGAGATGCTGCGGCTTCCAAAGCTAGGAAGAATTGCTCCGGAACTTGCGGTGGAGATTCGGCCAGAGCCACTTCGTCCTACTGGTGCGACCCCCTTGACCGTATGTTCTTGTCAAAGAATTGTCGACGAAGGTGCTCAGGATGGTGGAGACCCATGAGCTCGAACATAAGGCGCCAGATCAGGGACAAAAAGCCGCCAGGCACCCTGTATTTTGGCGCGGTTCAAGCGCTTTCACATTGCTTTTTCTTGCTGTACCTTATTGAATCAGCCCTATAGAGCTGTACCGCCAGAAGCGATCGACCATGTCTGCAACGGCAACGGCGACTACTACCGAGGCACCTATCGCCTACGATATCAATATTCCCTATGTTAGCGTCTCGGATGATACCAACCGAACGACCAGGTATCCCCAGTATTTGCCAACATGGGATAAGGTCTGGTTCGATCCGCTGCCCCCGTTTGAATATCAAGACCCAGCCCTACGCGTCAAAGATAAGACGAAACCCAATCTGCTTGGCTCTGGCGCCAAAGTGACGCCTATCCAGCCCATCATAGGCAGTGTGATCGAGGGTGTTCAGCTGAATCAGCTGTCAGATGCTGCCAAAGATGAGCTTGCGCTGCTGGTATCAGAGAGAAAAGTGGTTGTCTTCCCCGATCAGGACCTTATCGATGAAGGCCCGGGCCGCCAGGAGGAGTTTATGCGGTACTTTGGAAAACCCAACTACCAGCCTGTATCAGGGACGGTCAGGGGCCATCCAGGTTTCCACATCATCCATCGGGATGGCAACAAAGAGGAAATTTCCCGCTTTTTGGAAGCGCGGACAACGACAACTCTCTGGCATCAAGATGTCAGCTACGAGATCCAGCCACCTGGTTACGTGATGCTTGGGTTGCTGGAAGGACCTGATGTGGGCGGAGACACAGTCTTCGCAGCTACCGATGCTGCGTATAAGTATTGATTCCCAGTGGATATTGGAGTATCGTTGAGATTTAGTCGACTAACCTTCTTGCTAGGCGCTTATCTGCCACAATGGGCTCTTTTCTCGATCGGCTAGAAGCTGTGCACACATCTTCAAAGATGATCACCCACACGCGGATGATGGGCGGCCTCGTGCGGAAGGATCCTGTCACTACTGTGCATCCGCTCGTCAGGGTGCACCCTGTGACTGGGCAGAAGTGTCTCTTCGTCAATGGAGAGTTCATCACCAAAATCCAGGGCCTGAAAGAAGCCGAAACAAAATTGTTGCTTGATTTCCTCATGCAACATGTTATCACTGGCCATGATTTCCAAGCCAGAGTCCGATGGCAGCCGCGGTCTATTGTCATTTTCGATAACCGCTCAACCTTGCGTAAGTTCCACTCGTATTTCGACTACTTCTTAAGAAGACCGATCTAACCGAAAGCTTTAGACTCCGCTATTGTGGACTACCTCGATGAAGAACACAATGCTAAGCCCAGGCATATATTCCGCCTGTGCGCAATGACTGAAAAGCCCATTCCCGTCTCACAAGAAAAGCAGTGAATGGGTATCCCAAGTTTTTAACATTGTCACAAAAAGTTCCCTATGCCCCTTACAGCCATAAAAAGGCTGTCTAATTACTCTTAGATTGGTCAATATTTGTTGCTTCCCTGGAAGAGCTGGAACAGCTCAGACCTGCACATTCTCTTGAAGGTTAATGGGATAACGGTATACGTTGGATTTGGGATTCGTGTTGTTTTTTGTACCTGTTGTGCTGTATTTTCGGAGTTTTCCTTATGTTCTATAGATAGATTCCTTATTACGAAATTAACATCTCGCTGATGGCTTTCGAATGTTCAAAATGTCTCCTCAATCACTTCTCATGTGCAGTATACTCCCAGGCTTTATTCTGATTCTGCTGCTTAACTCCGACTCTTGTCAGGATACTGAAAGCCCATAAGCTCGTAACAGGTCATATAATCCCCACTAGAACACTAAAATACCAAGGTTCACCAAGCTGCAATCAACAGAGAAAGTGTTGGAGGACTCTGTCAGATACGAACTACTGTATACTGGAGGGAATGTCTTGACAAACTGTCAGTGACATTGAAACAGTGGTCTCATTATTACTAAAAGCCGTCCGATTCGTTGCTTCATTTGCCTAATTCTCATTCCATGATCACCACTCGTGCTGACAGTTAGGAAATCCAGATTTTACAACTTCACTGCATCCTCTCGAACCATCCCCTTTATCATCTGTGCGGCCACCACTTCCCATGGCGGGGGATATCTTTGAGCTTGTTAGAGTATTCAATCATCAGGTTACTTCGTCCTGCTAAGATATATCTCCAAAATTGATCGCAGCTGATCACCTTCCCGCGGATGTCCTAATATCTCTTCAAGAAGCAATGCTGGATCTGTTAGCCAATCCCTATACGCACAACACGCTTTCCCCAGCACCCACGCGGCCATCCCGAATACTATAGGATACTACAGAACGATAACACATTGCTCCTCTACGATAATGTTGCACCGATATTAGTGTTCTTGTTTCAAAGTCACCGGAAGTAGACCCTCAGATTGAAAGAGTCAGTTAGGTTAGTCTTCGCTGCCGTTATGACCCCCTACAATTATGCATACTTGGCAAAAGAGAAATTACGGGAAACATCCCTTGCTCCGGCATAAGAATAAGGGCAAAATTTGTCAAACTGAATGACCATATCTTCAAACATAGCGCTATCTACTTGTTTCCTAGGTCTCTATCTAGGAATAAGGCAAGTTCCACAACTATGATCAAGCAAATGCATGTAATAATACTCAAGTCCTAAGCCGCTAAAGCATGTGCCATACGAGTCTCAGCAACGCAAGGTTTTTCTCGCTCCCCTTACGTTCTTGTCTAAATTTGGCCTTGTGATCAGTCTACTTTTAGCTGGAGGGAAAATGGCCAAACACTATAATGCAAGCACTGAATAGTACAGTAAATGTCGTAGTTCCAACCGTTCGAATATTGGCATACGAAGCCATGTTGATATATTACCCCTTTACGTCATACTCTTGAAAAGTATGATGAAATAGATTGAACCTCTCTAACAGACAAATTCGGCATCAGTATGTCGAAGGTGGAAGTATTCCAAATCTCACAGCCACGCAAAACCTGGTTGTGACCTAGCGAGAGACAGCCACAGAGAACATCATGAATCGTAACTAAATCCTATTCCCTTACAAAGCCATCCCAACGATAGTATTAGCCCTTGTTATAGAAGCAGAAGGATCCTCTATTGAAGCAGAATTTTAATCAGGACTATAACAACGCATATATCGATAAAGTGGTTAGTGCGATGTGAAAGAGTAGCCAACAGATTGGATTTCTGGTTTATATGAAGGATCACTTTATTTCCCCTGAATATGTGATTTTCTGCCACGAAAGGTATGGCTTATACTGCCATATGTTTTGGTCCCTCATGCATTTTCCGCTTCGGGCTAGATCGGCACACACTTGATAGTTCACATAGAGCTCCAGGGTTCCCTGCTAGTTAGAGAATGAAAGCTTTCCAATGAAAGCTCCCCATCTCCTCCAGATCCTTGACCCCACGAAAATACAATATAAGTTCTTCAGAGCTGTCTGGATTTTCTGCTTTCTGGCTCTGTATACAACACAGCTGGGATACTAGTATGACCCTTTCATAAATGGGTAACCGAAACGAAATATGACCAGACGAAGACCACAAAAGCTTCGTCGCGCTAGTAATCGAACCCACCTAAGCGACTCCGCTGAAGAAAATCATCAAAACTGGAGAAAAGGGAATATAGCTTTAGAACTATGGGGTTCCACTAGACAATACCTAGCGTGCGCTGCCAAGAAGCCTGCAGTATGTACTCCGTATAGTTAGTGGCTCGCGTAACAGTCGGCATCAGCCCTATTGCCGATCGTTCTGTGTAGCTGACCTTAAAGATTTTTTGTTTATAAGACACTTTTATGCATAAAGATCCACCTCATGCACGCTGATAACTGCAAGGGCTGAGAAAGTAGGTAAACAGAATCTAATATAGATCTCAAGACTCAGCTGTGACCTCACTTCACAGCTCTATAGGATGGACTGAATGAGAACAGAACAATAAATACAATACTATTATGGGAGGCACAGTTCGAGGACAGCCCTTGCAGGAAAGCTTTCCTTGTCCATAGTGCATCGCCAATACATTAGATCTGCTCAGGCAACATATTCGATGCCAGTAATAGGCTTCACATAATTGCTTTTTCCACAGACTACCATCTACTCCGTATTCAGCATTAACTTCCAGTTATCTGGCAACCGAGATTTGCAAGACGCGCAAGCTAGTTATATGCAGATCAAGTGATGTGACGATTGCATACATCTTGGCTTTGAGGGGAAGCGCAATTAGAAGCATCAATTCGATATAGGTTCATCCAAACATGTGTGACCTATCAGTCTATAAGTCCAGGAAGAGAATATATAAAGGGTTGTGAGTTTCTACCTACTTCTAATAAATCAATCATACGTTCCTCATCAAGTTTTTTAATCCACTTTGGTACTCAACCAGATCAAACACAATCATGCGCAGCATTTCTTTGATCAGCTTCGTTCTTTTATGCGCTCCTCTCGCATATGCCGAGAAGGTGCCGGTGAAAGATATCGGAGACGACTTCACCATCGATGGGGATAGAGTGACATGGCTTGATGGGCCTTGGACAGGAAGCTTGTCCTGTGATGATCCCAAGAAGTCTCTAAGCCTGAGTGCTGACAAGAAGCACGGCACCTGCTGCCCGACGGGTGCCAGTCTCAAGGGATCCGCAGACACTGAATGGCATTGTTGTGGCAAGGGTCATGATGTGACCGGCTCCAAAGACGTGGGCTTTGAATGCTGCTTGGAGGGTTCTATTTTTGACGGCGAGAAGTGCAAAAGGGCAAAGTGTCCTAATGGCAAGGTGATGGTCGATGGACGATGCCAGTGCCCTGATGGTCAGAAAGAGGCTGCAGATGGCACTTGCGAGGCTCCGGACTGTGACTCGGGGTTGAAGACAGGTAAGTGAATATATTTCAACCTGCTTTCCACTCTTGCTGTCTTGTTAGGATGGCGCGACTGATAGAGTACAGGCAAATGCTACTTCTTTACCGGACGATCGGGGAATTATTTGACGTACAACGCCATGCAGTACTCCGAAACCGGGCTGAGCAAGTATATCAGACCCGGAAAATTCCAGCTCTGTCGAGACGAAAAATGCACTTCTGGTTTGCCTATCAATCCTAGCCACGAGTTCTATATCAAAGACCTCCACGGCACACTGCCAGCCGCAACAGATGCCGGACAGTGGCTTGACAACAAGAAGAACGGTGGACACATTGGCAAGACGACCGACTTTTCCAAAGCTGGAGACTTCTCGATCACCAAGTGGCCCTGCGGAAAATACTGTCTTTCTGGATTCACTGATGGACTTACGCAGGCTTGTCCAGATGTCAGTCCAGGAATCAGCTTGGACACCCGTGCCACGGACTCGTGCATTGAATTCGAACTCATGGAAGTGCCTTGTGATATTAGGGCTGATGTAAACAATTGCATCTGGAAGAGCGGTGACCAGTGCTGCAATAAGATCGACTGCTGCGGGAAGACCGGTTGTGCCCCTACGAACTAACGTGAATTTGCTGAACCATGCTCTCTTTGAAGGAGGGCACGACCGGAGAGATTACGCCAAAGGTCTAATGTCACTCCTTTGTCGGGCAGTGTCTCTGGTGTATTCAGAAGATCCTTGATATTAACAGAAAACTGGACGTTCTTGCGGAATCACCGTTGTATCCAGTGGCGGTCAGGAAATGAAGCGTGTGTTATGTTTATATACAAGAATTCTCACCCTAGTCAATCGTTTGCGTTCAAAGAAGGAAATTGATAGCTACTGAATGCTCTATAAATTCTACTGGCCATCCACTCGGTGTTCGAGAAAGAAATAGTGGTAAAATACCCATCCCGGCTATTGCGTACTCTACCAATAAGACTCTTAAAAGGAGCTGGAAGCAGATAAAATGACGTTGACACGACACGAATCTATGGTGTTGAGGATACGGCGGGATATAGGTCTATACGGACCCTGGATCTCAATCACAAGAGATTGCTTCGCACAGGATTTCATACTAAAATAACATTCAAGAACTCTTTTTATGCTGACAAGTTGTTCTATCCCAAATATTATGCTAGAGAAGCACCTCAAACATTGTGTGTGCGTATCGACCTAGTGTACTGTGATAGGTCAACCTTGGTCTGGGAGTAACTTGTATAGATCAAAACAAACTTGACTATTACCTAAAACCAATGCGCCGCACATGACTAAATATCGACTCAAGTTGATTTGGCAGAAGGCTAGCTTGACGAGGGGGCCAAAACAGGAGGATTTCAGCTAACTGTAACCACTACTGGGTTGATCCATAGCGCATCTGCGTCCACCTATCATCACGCTTCAATAAGCGCCTACCTACGGCGTAGAGATATCTATACCACAAATGTATGCAAACCCCTGCAGTTCGAGTCCCCTCTACTACTACCGCATGTTATCCTAATAATGTATTCCTTTTGCCGTTTCTGTTCTCGAGATGATTCTTCTTCATATAGTTGCTCTACTGCTGGTTTCTGAAATCGCCAGACCGAATATACAGAGAGAAACAAACCGAAGAAAAGAATGACCTCCGCACCTGCCCCACTCACCACTACTTTCACGCCAGCCTCATCATGTCTCGTTGATCTTTACCAAGTTGACAACACGCAAGGTGCCTACTGCGGTGTTGGAAGTGCGACATACCTTTGTCAGTATCTCCAATTAGGACCAACCAGCACATCTCCTTGCTTGCCCTCCGGCTGGGGTGCAGCTAGTACAGACTATTTCTCTCTTGGAATCTGCCCATCTGGGTACCGAGAGGCCTTCTCTTCGACAGTGAACATAGGGACTTCGGTAGAGACGAGAGCAACATGTTGTCCTAGGTATGGATGGATGTTTTTTCATTTCATTCCGTCTTTTTTCATTTTTTAAATCGCAAAACCAAGAATATAGAGACACGTTTCTAATCGCGTAGAACAATAATCTAGTGGATACTTTTGCCAAACCCGCACAGATTGGCCATGGTACTCAACAGAGGCTTACACTTACGTGAACACGAACCGCGTACCCTACACATACACGACCACAGATAATAAAGGCGACTACATCACCTCCACAACTACAAACGTGGAAGGCTTCAACGCCTTTGGCGTCTCGATCCGATATCAGGCTACGGATTTTGCTTCTGCACCAAAAACAACTTCCAGAGTGTCGTCCACTTTAAGTCCCTCTGCTTCATCGAGATCAGCGCCAACATCAGAGTCGTCGAATTCTTCCGTCCCGAACGGGCTATCAAATGGGGCTAAAGCAGGAATTGGAGTTGGTTGTGCAGTTGGCTTTCTCTTACTTATACTTGGGGCGTTTCTCTTCTTCCGGTTAACATCTCGTACTAGAACAGTCGCCACTCAACATGGAATGTCTTCGGGTCAGGTAGGCTTTATTCAAACTGCAGTATATCCAAAGGCACAACAGCGCAGTGAGATTCATGCCTCATCTATGCAGAGAGTACTAGAATTGCCGACACAAAAGGCATGGGATCAACCTGCAGAGCTGCCAGAATCGCGACACCACAGATGATGAGAAAGGACCGCCCAGGGCGGTGGCCCGGGAGAAGAAGAGATGTACGATGATCGATAAGTATTTAAGCAGCCATTATAATACCCTTCATCATACGTGATATGTTTGAGGTATGAGGATATGTGTTGTGATATAATGTGAGATACGGATAGACTTTTTTCAAGAGTCCATAAATAGTTTTGTCACTGTGAGGAGTACGCGAGGGATCCTAAAGGACATTTAATTTCTCTATTATACATACATCATTATGCAGCGCTCGTGATAAGCGACATTAGCGACGTCTGGAAAAGCATCGGGCCGTGACAACGTCATAGTCTACGCACAGACGTTGCTCTCGCAAGAGATACAATTGTAGATATCTCTCAGATGTAAACGACGATATCATCTACATTATTAGACGATGCCACCACCAGCATCAGTGTGCATTGCGAACTGCTAATCGGCGAAGGGCAGAAGGGTCATGTCAAATCAGGAATCCAATGGCGCCCTCGAGGTCCCCGTTCGCTGCGTCAAGGGCCCGAATAGCTTCCTCGCGGGTGAAGCCAAGTTCAGTGATCTTTGCGATTGAGTCCTGCGGCCAACGTGACGCAGGAGCAGCAGAAGGACGGATGTTGATCCTCGGGCCAGCGGCTGAGGAACTCGCGCCGCTAGTTTGTTGTTGGCCACCAGCCGCTTGATGCGTCACTGCCCCCGTTCGAGCACCCACTTCAGCGCCGTCAGAGCCACGTATCATGGGCTCATCTTCAAACTCATCCTGGAACTGCTTCGGAATCTCTGCTTCTCCGAGGAATGGTACAGCCTGGTCTTGGATTACCAGTGCGCCATTTTTCAGATCGATGCAAGCTTGATGTCTTTTCAACATATCCAGACCGAGAAGAAGATCGATATGCTTCCCTTCCATTACAGTGAACGAGCAGGGCAAGAACATGCTGCCAATTTTCAGCTGTGCAGAATGAACCCGCCCGATGATAGTTGCCGTACCGACACCTTTGGCGATCCCACCATACCGACGGTCGACAAGGCGCATAATATTACATGCCTCAGCGCATTCGGGAGACATGATTGTGACCTGAGCCCCAGAATCGACGAAAGCTTTCACCTTGTGACCATTCACTTCGACGGGAATGTAAAGCATATTCACACGGCCAAAAGCTAGAAACAGAAAGTTAGCGAACGTAAGGTATCAGTAAATGTAAAGGGCAGACTTACACTCGGGGTTGTGCTCCATAGCAGTGTGTAGATTCTCTGTGACGGCATTTTGTCGAATAATCTCTTCAATCTCGCGCTGGTTGTCCGCATTAAACGGATCGGCATTCAGCATAGCAATTCTGGCCTCCTTCTCAGCTTCTATCTCAGCTTCCCGTCGTTGTTGAGCGAAGAGGACTTCGCGGAACCGCTGGGGGTCCTCCGCAGCTTCTGCTAGTTCTGGGTTCTGCCTCCGCACCGTTTCTCGAACCCGGGGATCTCCCAAAAGATGTAGACGAAGCGTCTCAGGATCAGGCGTCATCGCCTGTCGTCGTGCCAGTGCCTGCTGTGTGGCCGCATTTGCGCCTCCTCCTAAGCTCCGCGTCCCGGGCTGTTGACCGCGGGAGCCAACATGGACACCAAGCATGTCACCTTCCCCGATTCCAACTTGTTCCAGTGTCTGTGAATCATCGCTCAGAAGTTGGTTGTTGAAGACTAGTCTCTGTGCTGACGGAGGAATGTTGGACTCGCTTTCGATGATAGCTTTCAGAAGCTCTATGTTCATGTCACCACCGACATCAAGGGATATGATATCGGCGTCCGACTGGTCAGGTCGGATAACGCTGACTGTGATGCGCCTGTAAGATAACCAAGTATATTAGCATACGCAAATAATATTATGATCAATAGGAACATATCAGTTGCTCACATCTCGCTATTAGAGCGCGTAGGTTGATGTTGTCGTTGCCTGAAGGGGGTTTGCGGTCCTATGAAGCGGGGATTCTGAGCAGCTGCGGGGATATCCTGCTAAAAGGCAACGAGGGCAGTTTTGGATCTCGCAAAGAACTCGATACTCAGATCTCTGAAAGAAGATGAGCGTGAGAGTTTTGACAAAGGCCGAACGCTAGAACTGCGTGGAATAAGCTTAGGAGATGCTGTCGCGTGGCGGAACTGTCACCGACGTAAGCAGCTCTACCTTGCGGGACGCAGCGGGGAACCGTTGAAAGCCTAAAGTCCAGACTGCAACTGTTGTTATCCACCCCGAACGCCTCACTGTGAGGAGGAGCATTTGATCCAGCGCGCTCTAGGATCACAGGTCTCCATAATCTGCTAACACTGGCTGCTGCTGACATGCTATCATAGGAAAGTCTCTTCTTGCAGTCCGAATCCGGTGAGATGCATGGGAGCAACGGCGGAGATGGGAAAACAACGAAAATGAGTCGCCGCAACGGTATGCAATCACACATCTACCCTGGCCGTGTCTTGCTCTTCTCAATCGTGCTGTTCGTCGGCTCAGTTTCCCATATGTGAACATGCTTAAGAGGGGTATGTTGCAGCCTCGAATGCTCAATAATAAAGTCTCTATGGATATTCCCATTGTATCAAGGCCATCGATCTTGAGCAACTAGCGTAGCTTTGCATACTCTGACAATCAGGGACACCAGACCAGTGACAACTAGGAATCAGGAACCGATCACTGAATGCAAGGTGACACAAAGATGGTCGCATCTGCGCACTCGGCATGGAGACCATGTGGGATCAACGGCCCTCGGGTGGATGGAGATCAATGCTGCGTGCGTGGCTTGCGTCTTTTAAGTAGTTGCTAATGTCGCATCCATCTTCCCCGCGGCCTTGATGCACCACGCTGCAGTCATCTGAAGACACTCAAATATTGGTCTAGTTGTGGCCGTGCGCCGTCTAATGTGGCAGTGTCTCTTGTCTGTTTCTACCTTCGCTTAAATTGGTACAAAAGAACCAAGACGGCCAGGGGCTTCTTGAACTGGTCAGAATAACTTCTAGTACGTGGAGGTCAAGGCGGTATGATTGTCCATCACCACTATGAAAATGGGACTTAAATGTGGAAAGAAGACACGGTTAGGTATCGAAGATACTATTATTACTGAGTTATCAACTATGCTGTCCTTATGTATTCGTATAGTTACTTCATCGGCTCGTGGGAGCCAGCCCTGACACAGAAATGTGTGCTGGGATTTCCTCATATTTCGAAGCGTCGATGCTTGCCCACTGCAACGAAGCATAGTATCCATCTTCACCTTGTTCAAAGATTATGGTAAGCACCCTTCTTCAGTCCCTGTTTGCCTGGGCCATTTTAAAGACAAGGTGTTTTCCGAAGTGGAAGTTAGCCCTTTATTCATGTTCACCTGTCCAAGCAGAAACAAGCCAGTATGCCTGAACAAATACCAGTGAAGAATCCAAATGGTCTTCATGGATCAACACATGTGTCCACATTCAGGGAAGAATAAGTTGAGCTGTTATAAAGATCGTGCGCCACGGGAACTGTGTCGGATTCTAGCCCTAGGATAGAGGCGAGCTGTATTCAGCTATCCGAGACATCGGGTAGTCAGCTTCACCTGCCTAGAGCCGAACCACGGATTCAACTCCGTGAACGGGTAGCAGCTGTATACAAACAGCTGCAGGTGTAGCTAGAACCTTCCGTCCACTACCCAGAGTTATTTTATAATAGTTAGATAGATTCTAGAGTCAGAAAAATCTAAGCAACCTAGAGGATTTCTATCCCATACCTATGTTCACGTTACTGCTTCTCTGCCACCGAATTCGACAAACTGCCTATATATATACATCCCAATACAAAGCAAACATTTCACAATTCCTTTACCGTTTCTGTGTGTCCAAACCCAGTCAGGTCCATGACAGTGATATTGAGTACTCTATTTACACATAGGAACTATTATTCAGTTCTAGACCCTCGGCCAAGTGAACCAGTCTGCATTGACACCTGTCTGAGACAGGCAAGCAAAATGAGTTGGCACCAAAACCTTAAATTTAGTATATTCTCGGAGTAATCCACTGGCAATGTCTTCCATTTCATGTCTATTTCAAGTATTCAGAGACATTCTGGACTCCAGTATATTACAGAACTTTTATACTTTCTGCAGGGGCAACCTTCTGTTATACCGCTGTTGTAAAAGCTGTCAGGCCCAGACTAGACATGTGCATTGAGTTTCCGAATATTCATTCGTCATTGCAAGTTTTCTTTTATTTTTTGTTCATTTCTGGGAGGTTTTCATAAATATAGAAGCATTAGAGGTCCACATAACAATGGTCAGTGCACTCAATATAGCAAGATGTCTATGCGTGTCGACGCCACCACGCCGAGTGCAGTAACTGCCGTAATACGTACAACGGGCACTTTCGGGGTTTGAAACACTAGTGAGTTGTACAGCGTATGTAATAGTTTGCCTCAATCGGATCTCGCTGCCTGCGTACACATGAGTACCACTTCTTGTCCATGGAGCAGAGCTGTGGCTAAGCCTTGAGGAAGCTGGCAATATCATACCGGGGTCCACATCTCAATCCTGCAGGAATTGAAAATAAGACTGTTGGTGCCAAGGTGGTTTGGTTGCGAATATAGATGGAAGCATAAGCAAATCCCGAATATGATCCACTGGCTGACGGTGCTGTTGGTCTCATTCCGGAAGAGAAACTGATGAGAGGTCTGGCGTGGTATTGATGAGTGAGATGTTCGGTATTTTCAGGTTTGTGTTAGAATACCTATTCAAGATTATGGGGGCATTAAAGATTAGTAGGAAGCGAGCCCGGTCATGCATTATGAATTGCCACACCCCCTGAAATGCTGCTGTAAACCCCGGTGGTAGAGTCCCAAAAGATCGCCGTCATGCTGGTCTTCTCCCGTAGACAATGTAGAAGTCGAATAGTGAATGAATGGAAGGATTCCATACATCCCGAATAGCCCCAGCGCAAAGATCAGCCACTGTTTCCGGCGCCCATCCTTCGTTCCTTGTCAATACTGCCAATGCCGTCGCCTCGAAGCCAGTTTTGGTGGCTTGCATCAAATTCAAGAACCCAACTGCTTTTAGTGTTTCATCCTTTGGCCACCCTCCGAGAGGAATGAAGAACTTCTCCACGTGTATATCTTCAAAACCCGCATCACGGAACCACCCTTCGAGTTTCGTACCAGGTGAACATTCCACGCCAGCCTTGTCGAAGGCTGGGCGGATAACATCGTAATAGTGTTTAATCGACGTCCCGTCGGTGGATCCATCCTGAGAATATACAGTGGCATCCCAATCTTGGAACTCGACATAGCCGCCAGGAGCTGTATGTTCGTAGCAGCGCTGTATGAGTCTTGGAAAGTCTTTGCATGATACCGCTAGGTAGCGCGCATGGATGAAGTCAAATCTCCGATGGCCGTATAACCACTCATCTTCAAAGTCATCTATGACAAAGCTCACGTTGGGAGGTATCCAATCCGGTTGTATCGGACTTAGGTCGTTTCCCCAGACCTCCGTCGAGGGATATTCGTCCGCGAAGTCGATGGCCCACGCCCCCGTACCGGTGCCAAGATCGAGGATACGATTGGGTATGGGAGGAAGGGGAGATAGAAACAGTCTACCGCCAGTCAGAATCCGATATAACATATGCAAAATATCAAGCCGTTGCTTTTCCAGTTCATCATTGGGGATAAGGTAGCGGCCGTCACGAAATGCATGGTACCGTCGGCCATTCTCATTTCGATAATTGATAGCTGAAGTAGTAATCGAAGCAGTGAAATTTGAAAGTTCGTCCCCGTATGCGGAATCATTTTCGAAGGCATCAACTTCAACGGTGACAGGTGGCGCTGCAGGGACTGCAGCATCGTGCTCTTGTTCTGGACCGTCCATGACACTACAGGAGATACCGCACTAACAAATGTCCGTTTCGAGGATGGAGTCTTTCAGATTGGCTAGGCACATCGAATTTATTGCATACAGAGTATTCTGACAGGAAGACGGGGTACTCATGGCTCTCTTATGCAACGACACTCATGTCGACCTCCACGTGGAGGGGCAGCGTACGGCCGCAATAGCGAAGCCCTGATTCATCTTTTCTAGGAAGCGAGGACGACAGGGAACGCGAGGATCTCCACATGGGCGCACAGAGGACTGTCGTTGAAATGCTAGTAATTGTTCTTAGTTCGCTCTGGCGGCGACGCACTAGAAGCTGCATGGTACTTTTGTGAGTATCGATAATCGCGCCATGTCCAGAAACGGATGAATTGACGAGTTTATCGGCCAAATCGTCCACATGCATCCTGGAAATCTCAAAAAAGGGTCTTTCGCATATGGAGATGTGCAGTATATCTTGACACTGGAAAAAATTGTCCGTTCTAACTCCATTGCCAATGGGGATGCTCTAGACTCTTATGCGGCGGAGAATACTCCATAGTTACTGCTTTCTGGACTTACTCCACAGGTCTCTAGTCGAACATAATTGGCAGCACCTCTGTTGGACTAGAGCATAAAAAGACAGTACTCCAATCATTAAGTGGATTTCCATAACGAGACTCTATACTACATTACCTATTTCAGGCATCAATGGCGAGGTGCTCATTAGGAAGTGAAATGCACTATTCAATACTGAATAGCGTGGAGGACGAGTTTACCGTACATACAAGAGTGACTTGGCTCTAGATGCAGATTTGGTATGTCTGCACTTCGTAGATACGGCTAATGTACAGTGATTATAGCTGTTTTCCAAGTTCATGACCAGAGCTTATCGTATCGCGTTAGCCGCAGCTCAATAAACAAGCCGTCATTCTTTACAGTGTTTGGCCCAGAATGAGTTGTCGCTGCAAGGGCCGAACATGCTGCCATCCAGTCGTGAGCTGAAAGACCGGAGAAGCTGACCACAGGTCTGTCTATACGAGATTCTCTTCCATCATCGTCCATTATTATTAGCGGCGGGCGCAGGCGAAGCGAAGCGTGGCGCAGACGTTGGTTTCACCTCGCGCCCGATGACGATGTCATCATCAGCCGCTGATCGCCCGCGGGACAAAACCAGGCTGCCCTGCGCTTTTCCAGCGTCCAACAGCTGATATCTAACATCCTGCAGACTGCCGCAGCAGATCTAGACTCTCCGTCCTGCACTCTGGCTTTCTTTGTGATCTTTTTTTTTGCCTACAGATACTTCCGCTCTTCGCTGGCCCTTCACCTGTTCCTTGCGATCTCATCCACGGTTCCTATACCCCGCCTCTCGCGGCCCGCTAGTCACCCGCTCTCGTCATCCAAGGTTCACCACGAGGCTCTGGAGCGTCATCAGCTTCTTCCTCGATAAGCAAACATCCAGATCCGGTGATATACATCACAACCACACATGCCGCGGTACGACGACTTCCGTTCCTCGACTGGGAGCCTGGAGTCAGGAGGCGGCCGTTGGGACGCTGAACGGTTCTCTCGAGAGCGTCAGGAACGCGCATACAATGCTCGTGCCCCGCCAGTGGTAGACCGACCATACGACCCGCCAAGGCGTCGCATGGAAGATGATTTCTTCGAATCTCGCTTTGTCGAAGAGGATAGATACGGTCCGCCAGCCAGACGGTTGGATAGGCACTATGACGATGACCATCTTATCCGGCCCGCAGGACCTTTAGTCGCCTATGACCGCCGCCATGCAGATGGTCCGCTGCCCCGTCCAGGCCTTTTGAGACGGCAGTCCTCCTTAGATAGCTTCGACCGTCCTCCCCGCAGGTTTGATGAACACTACCGCGACAGCTATCGTGTTCCGGTGACTCCAGTGTCGAGACCCCCGAGGCATGCGTCTCCGCCTCGGTTCGCGGAGCGTGACTATTACGAAGACGTCCGCATCGCTGATCCAGACCACTACGGTGATGAGGAATACAGGGGTATCAGGGAGCGCGAACGGACCGTAGAGCGGAGACGTCCTAGAAGCGACGAGACCCTGAGAGAAAGAATGGTGAGAGAAGTCGAGATAGAGAAGCCATATCCACGAAAGGGAAAGACACGCATGCCGAAACGACTTGTCCACACCAGAGCTATAATGGAGCTCGGATACCCATTTATAGAAGAGGTATGTATACTATGAGATGATTTCCTGGCGGAAGATTAACGATTTGTTAGGGAGATATGGTCATCATCGAGAAGGCTCTGGCAAAAGAGCAGATCGATGAGGTAGTCACTCTCAGTCGAGAGATCAAGAGACGGACAGAGAGTGAGTTCCCAGAAGATTATTAGTGATCGGAGCTTAACTGACAAGTACAGTTCGCACCATACGTACTTCTCCATCACCAGTCCGTTCGAGGCACAAGGAGAAGGTAGTCGAAAAGGTTTTGATGGAGTCAGACTCGCCACGATCAAGCCATGAGACGCTCATCATTGAGAGATCGCCGTCGCGACATCGTCATCGATCGCACTCCCGCGTGCGGAGCGAATTGATCGAAAAGCGCGAGGTCAGAGACATTTCTCGCCCTAGGTCTGTGTCTGTGCACCGTAGGCGTCGATCGTCGCCTATGCGTGTCATAGAGAAAGACGACATCATAATAGACGATAATCGACACCTCCAGGTTATTATACCGGAGCGTCACCGTCGGAGCGACCGGGACATCCGCGCTGAGATCGAGGCTTTAGAAGCGGAGCAGAAAGCCTTGCAGCTGGAACGCCGCACTCGTGACGTCGCACTGATCCGAGATACCGAGATCAGCGACCGGGAGGAGGACGAGGAAATTTTGGAGGTGAAGAGGGACCGTAGAGGTAGGATGAGTCTGGTCAGACATAAGCGGTGATTTATCGATCGAGACCTAATGATACCCTTGTGATATAGCACCTAGTGCGAGACTTATACGGGCGATGCTGGCGACGGTCACGTAATTTGTCCCTGAGACGCCAGTCTGCACTTCGACGATTCAATGAGATTCACGCCTTTTGATGTTTGACTTCTGTCGGAGTTAAGTTCTCAATGTTGCCGGTTTCTGTTTCTCCAAATCTGGTTGCCGCTTGATATGTATCCGCGCTCGTTCATCACGTCGCACCTAGCACACCAGCTAATACCTTGATTTGTTTTCTTGCCTTCATACGGGCACCATGTGTTCTATTATGTGTTTCTGAACAAGTGATGTCTCGAGGCGAGAGTGTTAAATTGCAAGCTCTTCTGGAGCCGCTGTGGGGGAGTCTCGAGATGGACAATACGCGTGTCTTTTGAGCCCTGTAACTTGAGTGTATTTTTTAGTGGAACGGCCTGTGCTAATTGCTAGTCCCATTGTATCGACGGTGAAGTGTTGAATTGAATAGAAAAGATGTCGATCAGTATCATAGTAGGCGTAGCTTGGCGGGCAAGTGGGAGTTTCTCCAGAGCGGCAACGCTAGGTGCCTAAGGCAGAAAACGGCCCCGAATCTGGACAGTTTGGCCGCAGAGCACGAGTTGGGTCGGGGATGCCGCTCGTGGCTGTCATATCGACTGCGTCCGGAGCACGACGTCCGCTAAGATCATCCTGTCACTGTTCGATTTTTACTCAGCAGCTATCTCTCTGAACCGATTATCTTGTTCGCAGTCATGGATAAAGTGCAAGCTTTCGGAAAGAACTTCAGGTAAGCCCACAAACGGATCAATGGCGCCTCGTTCTTTGTGGTGTTGACGGCGTACTCCAACATGGCCGACTCCACGCATTCCATCCCATACCAACCCTGATCATCATTACTAACGTGGTTTGTCCCTTGTAATAGCGCAAGCTTCCAGCCTTTCGCGCAGCGCACACAGCAGTATGTCAAGGAACAGCTGGGCCAGGTCGACGAGAAGACGCAGCTGCCTGATGAGTACATTGAGCTCGAGAAGCGCGTGGATGCTCTGAAGCAGGTCCACCAGAAGCTTCTCTCGGTCACGTATGTACCTTGGTCTCGATTTTTTGCTACGGGAATCAGGTCTGACATTGTATCGCAGTTCTCAATACTCCAACGAAGCCTACGACTACCCTCCCAACATCCGCGAATCTTTCAATGACTTGGGCCGTACCATTAGCGAGAAGGTCCAGTTGTTGTCGCATGCCACTTCTCCAGCAGAGGCTCAGGCAGCCCTGACTGCTCCTCCGTCTGCGAAGCCGCAGCCAAAGACATTCAACCATGCCATCGCCCGCTCTGCTCTCGCGGGATCCCAACTGATTGCCCAGAACTCTCAGGGTGAGGACCCTCTTGCGACCGCTCTTGAGAAGTATGCTCTCGCCTCCGAGCAGGTTGGAGAAGCGCGACTGGCCCAGGATGCCCAGATCCAATCGCGATTCCTCGCTGGCTGGAACACGACTCTGAACACGAACTTGATGTTTGCGACCAAGGCTCGCAAGAACGTCGAGAACGCGCGATTGACCCTCGACTCCATCAAGGCCGCTAAGAAGGCCCAGGCCAAGGGTGACCTGGATAACCTCAGCGAAGATGCACGTGCCGAGATCGAGCAGGCGGAAGATGAGTTCGTCGGCCAGACCGAGGAGGCCGTCAGTGTTATGAAGAACGTGAGTCGATGACCCCTGGTTTTCTCTCAACATTCATGCTAATAGTGATAGGTACTTGACACCCCCGAGCCTCTCAGAAACCTTGCGGATTTGATTGCGGCGCAGCTGGAGTACCACAAGCGTGCGTACGAGATCCTGAGCGAGCTGGCTCCCGTTGTCGATGGACTCCAGGTCGAGCAAGAGGTATGATTCTCCGATACTGACCTATTTTTGAGCATTGGCTAATGATGTACACGCTTTAGGCTAGCTACCGCAAGAGCCGTGAGGGCGCTTAGGTATGATAACGGAGGCACGTTTCGCTGATTTTCTTACTTTGTTTGGATGCGTAGGAAGTTCTAAGCCATGTCTGTAAACGTCCGTTATCTGAATTTGTGATTACTGTGATGTTGCCAGACTTCTTCTTCTAGAAGCTCATTCCCCATTAAGTTCGTCAATGTCTTGTTACGAATTGTGGCTCGACAGACACATGTCTTTCTCTTTTTACCGGTTACCCTTAAGGGAGCAATGAATACAACGGTGTTCCATGACTGCAGACGCAAATTATAAGCCCACTGTACTATCCTCAATGATCTAAAGGAGTTCAAGTCTTCGACATATTGAGTTGTCGAGAAAGTCAATATATGTACACCCACAACAACACTATGCACGGACCACTAGCCTGAACAAGCGCAAGCGCCCGTGCGGCAACGCCCGCCACTAAGCGCCGAGCCGCGCCCCTTTGGCCCAGCTACGTACTCTAGGTCGGGACGCTTTGCTACAGCTCCGCCGACATCTTGAAGCGGGAGGAGCCAGATACAGCGATTACTTTCACGAAATCCACGATTTTCCCGTCCTCCTTGAACGCAGATACCCAAGAAAATCCAGTCGAAGGCCTGAGGAGCTCGAAGCATCCGCCTTGTGATCGAGATTGGCCGGCGAGCCAAGTGTGACGGACAAGTCGAGAGGACGACACCATCGACAGCACATACTAGGGTGTATACACCAAGCAACTGGATTGTTTCGTGTATTTTATTAGTCTCTATTGTTCTCTCTATTCACTCCCAAGCTCACGAGTACTGTCATCCGGCGCTGTGACCGAGCCGGCGCGAGAAGACATACGCGATTAAGATCATTCGATAACGTCCCATTCTTGAGAGAAGGCATAAACAGAATACAATATGGCGAACGGGTACGTATTTTGCGATAAAGTCTCCATTGAGATTCGATTATGCCTTTGAAAAAACACATTTCATGTCTTGACTACTCTATCCCCACCACTCATACATGTCAAAGGAAGAATGAACACTGACTGGGGTTTACCTCATTCATATAGCTGGAGCGTGATCATTGGCCTCATCATCGTGGTGCTTGCAAGCTTGGCCGCCTGGCTTTTCAGTCCCAAGGGAGAGAACCAAACGTTAGTCTCGCATTATCCCGACTCCCGTCTGCATATTGGCTTTACGGTGTTTTGCTCCCCATTTTCGGGGAACGACGGCTTCATATGCCCCCAGCTCGTTCAACGGCCATATTTCGTGCACAGGCTAGGATGGAAGACTAATACTAATCTCTATTCATACAGACTTTGGCGCAGCTCCCTCATCCTCGCTTTCGCGGCGTGTTATATCATGTGGGGTATGAATCTTCTCTCTTCCCTTCCCTGCACACCTCTTATCTCTCTGTGTCCCCTTCCGGGTCCCGTCCTCGAATCCAAACGATCTATAGCTGACTTTGTGACTCCAGCCATCACGTTCCTCGCACAATGGCATCCTCTTATCGCTCCTAAGCGGGCAGACATCCGACCCGACCGCATCCCGCAGTGATCGCAATTCGTCTTTTCGTTTGAGGTGTGAATACATATTTGTGTCTGTGTAAGGTATAAGATCGTGACGCTGTTGCTGTTGAGAAATTATTTCGTTGGTATTTTAGCATAAGCAATACTTGGTTCTTATTTTCCCTTGCTGTTTGTCGAGGGAAGGACATGATCTATCTATCTTCTGGGATCCTTTCATGTGTACGAATGGTCTTTACTCCGTAGTACTGTATATGGCTACTATGGACATTTATGGGCCATGGATATTTGGGATTATTCCGTCGTGGAGTCGTGAGCCCGCTAAAGAGGCCTGTACCATTAGGCGTGCGTAACCTATGCGTACGGGAACGTTCAAGAGGGAAAGGCGTCAGATAAATATACAAAACTAGAATTTAGCATACAAAAAGCGATCTACCCAACTCCCACCAAGGTCAAAAGTGCTTTTTCTACTGTCCAACGTGCCGCTTGACCGGCCACTGCCAGTGCTACGGCTCGTGGGTAACCGCAGTCAAGGAGGATGAATAAGGCTTCAATGTTGTTCAATAAGACAAGATATGTGTCTGCTGCACTGAGCGAAAGAAGGGAAAGAAGAGAGTTGAGGGTGGAGACTAATCGGTCGGAGAACACGGGTGCGCCTGGTCCAGTGGCTGTTGAAAGTGACAGAGAGAAAGAAGGAAGTACAGATGCGGCGGTAGGGATCGATGTAGGAGACTGGGAGGCAGATGTTACTGTTGCCGCTGACAGTGACTGTGGACCCAAACTTGAGGAAGTTGAAGTCGGAGAGGAAAGTGCTTCGATGCCTCTCTGTAGAAGCGTCGCCGCGGCACTGTTGGTCTCGTCGCTGCCAGTGTCGGGAACTTCAGCGGAGCCCTCTGGACCCCAAATCACTAACAGAATCGGAAATAGCTTCGCGCAGCTGCTCACAAGTAGCGCCGTACTTATAGCACTTGGGCTTGCTGGAGAGGGAGGCGGGAGAGGCTGAACTGCCTGAGTTGGAGCCGTCGACGAGCGACGAAGAGGAGGGATAACTCCGCTATTGCTGGCAACCGGGGGCGGTGGTCTTGCAGTAACAGTACTACTTGCTGAGGTTGTCTCTGAGCAGGATGTGAAACGAGCAGTCCGTTTAGAAGGACTCGTTGGCTGGTTGATCGATGCAACAATCGGAGGGCTGGAGGGATTGACGGCCGATGTCTCGCTGACCCCAACGCCGTTTGGGGGAGAAGATTGCCTCCGCGCTATTATGGACACCAGACCACGGACCGTCAAGTGATGCACGAGCGTTGCAAGAGCATTCAGCGTAAGGAAGAAGAGGTATTGGACGACAATCGGAGCATTCGAAAGGCGGGTCGATGAAAGAGATGAGTTCTTTTCAATTCGCGCCCATGTCAGGTAGACGTCAAACAGAAGAAGAAGAATTCCGAGTCGAATTATTGATCGCTATAGTAGTTACAGAAAGTCAGCGACAAGAAATCAAGGATAGTCCGGGATTATAGACGCGCTCACATCAAATTTGTTGTCATCTCGACCCAGGCGGTTGAAGAGAAGATGACGGTATACCTGCTCAAGACGTTAGGAGATAATGTCATCCAGCGAAACAAATACCCAGCGCAAGAGTAGGTTGGTGCATACCTGTGGCTTGATCAAGACAAGATCAATGAAGAGCACGACAAAGTCATGCTCGACATACTTGTCGGCGAACTTCTTGCAGCGCGGACATTGTGTCAAGCGCACACCCTTGCCGAGAGAGTGGTCATCCGCTTTGCTATAGGAAGTGTAGAGATGCGACACGGGGTATGAACACTCGATACAAATAGGCATAGTGTCATGAAGAGCGCATGGTGAAAAGAACTGGCCTTTTCCCTGGATTGCAACTTGCTTTCCGTGAGATGGATGGAGAAGTTGCGGAGCTGGCCCGGAGCTTCGAAATGGTCCGTGCGACGGGCTCTAGCTAGGCTTCCGTTGTAAGCAACAGTAAGATAGTAGGTTAACTGTCGCGACAATATACTAAGGTAAGCGATTGCAGGTAAAATGAATTTATGCACATATCTCGTTGCATTATCTATATACAATCGACGTCTATCTAAATATGAAGTTGATTCAATCAACCACGCTTTTGTTATCTGCCCAGCTCGGCTGGATAGTACGACACACGCCCTCGTAGTCAAGGAACTTCTGGTGGTCCTCTGGAAGCCCGGGAGTAGTCCAAAACATAGTCCAGTTACTATCAGGCAGCTTCCACGTCCCCTTGGACCGTTCAAAATACCACTTGTTGACGGGGTTATCCCGACGACTGCGCCAGCAGACGCCGTTAGGAAAGCAAGACCGAACCATGGCATTGAACACCATGTCCGCGACTCCTCCTGCTCCTTGGCTCCGCTTCAGTACAGCAAACTTATCCAGATATGGCACCATACGGGCAAGACTTTCCTGACTTCCATCATCAACGACACCTGGGGGCGTCTCCCACGTGAGAATTGCGCCTCCTTCATATTCGCCCGCTATAATAAGCCCTGCGATACGATCATTGACACGGTCCAAGTAGTCTTGGACGTCAAGTTTTCGATTGAAGGAATCTTCGATCAAGTATACAAGACGTCCAAGATCGATTCGCGGGTCGTCTAACTTCAGACGCGGTTCGCCTCCATTGTCAGCCGTCCACGCCTTAATCCGGGGCTGTGGTAACATAGTCAACGGCATTCCACGTTTCACGAAAGTGGAGTGCGTAAGAGGGTACTGCAGCTGTTTTCCAGGGTTGATATTTCGTCTTGCTTGGGGCAAAGAAGATGATTGAGGCGGCTTGTCCGTCAGCAAGTTATGGATTAGTGGGTTCCTTAATCGACGGGTGCCGACGGCTGAAGGCTGCGAAGCGGATTCAGGAGCCTTAGCAGAATTGGCTACTTCCGCTGGAGATGTGATGATCCCAGATGAGGACGGAGGCAAAAGTGCAAGGACCTTCTGGGACAGTCGAAGATTTTCCAGATGGCGTCTCACTGAAGAGCTTTCTCCACCGCTCAACGTCGACAGATTCTCTGAAACCTTCTCCAGGGGAAGAACTTCAGAGTTCACAAATTTGGTGAAAGGATTGTTTTCAGCAACGGAGGGATTGGAGTCTCGTCCCAGCGATAGACTCGGGCCACCAGCTGCTGGTAGCGGTATTTGTTTTAGAAGTTCATCTTCGATGTCTTCGTATTCCTGCTCCATATTTATGAATACGTGTGAGTTGTGTGGTCCGCTAAAAGCAGGTATACCACCGAGAGGATCCAAAACAATTAACCTGTCCACGGAGACTTCCGCTTGAAGTGCTGCTATCCTCTGAGCCGTCACCTGAGGATCTTCATCCGGGTCTGCAGTGACTGCAATGCCAGCAAACTCCCGCGCGAGCGATAAGAGAACATCGCTTGCAGGGATGGGCACGGCCTTTGGTGATTTCTCGGTATAAGCAACAGGCGTCACAATAACTGTCTGTCCGTTTCTCAACGGCTGAAGGAGCAATTTCCGCGAAAGAACCTCCGGACTATGGAGTGCCATTTCGGGTATAATGAGCGCGGAGTCCAGAAGCAGAGAATTGGATTCGCTGAATTTGTCGGTAGCCTTGGACAGTCGATCTGCCTGTCGCATAACGGATTTCCGCCAAACTAATGAATCTTCTATAGGCCCTGGGTCTAACACAACGCAGCAAGTCATCCCAAGTCGCTTTAGCTGCCATAAAGTCTGTGCAATCCCTTCGACCATGTCATCGTCTAGCAACTGTGGAGTGTTGATCTTCACTAAAGCAATGTGAAGCCTTTCACTGACTTCGTCCGTCACTTGGGCGGGCGTGTCCTCTTGTCTGAACACGGGGCTGTCGTAGACAGACCGTGAAGCCCCGTAGAATGATCCAAGGTTGACACCGGGCTTTGCTGCCTCCGCTGCCTCCGCTGCCTGGCCATCCTGACTTTCTTTCTGTGGTATTTTTCCTTTCGACGTTCCAGGTTTGAATCGCGAAAGGTAAGATTTGGCCTCGCGTTTTGTAGATGCCGATCCGAGAAGACTCAGGAAGAATTCCTTTCACGGGGCGCATGTCAGCCTAGGTCGGTGTCCATGGTGCCGGGACGAGCAAACCTACTCGATCTGCGAGCTTCTCCCTCGAGAATTGACCCAATTGGTCATGGTAGTTATTGTCTCTGGAACCGCGGCGAACGCTGGCTGAGGCAGCGTTGGAGGGGGCACGGATCGTGGCACAGCTCGAAAAGTACCGGGACTTGGAGCGCGTGACGCAGGAAGGTAAATGACGACGAGCGGCCATTTCAGACTTTGGCAGAGCAATTGTAAGCATATGAAATACCACTCTATAGCCGTAAACATACCTTCGACAGGAGATGTTTTGAAGCCCTTGGACAGTCCAACGCAATAGCACTCATGTTTGATCATATGTGACCAGGGAGAATCGGCTGGCAACGGACGGATGCATAGAAGAAGAAAACAACGCAACGGGACGCAAAACACAACGGACAGAAAATGCCTCAGCTAATGAAAGAAGCGAATAGTAGGAGAAGCAACACCACAGCCCATAAGACGGGGCAGACACCGCGGAGGGGCCGAAGCAGATGGAAAAAGGGCCAAAAAAGTGTGGGGAGAACAATGCGATGACTCTTTTTCTGCCCTCGGCCCGTGACGCAGATCTTGACCGCCTTGCTTCCGCCTGATAACGATGCTTGATCTGATAAGGGCCGGCAATTATTACTTAGGTACGGAGTAGTATACGGAGTACATATGGAGCAAATAAGAGAATATAAACATGTGCGACGACCTCTCAGCTTCCTTCTTCTGTCCCACGCCGCTTTTGCGAGGGTCCACGTGACTGCAGCCTGACTCGATCAGTGGGCAGTGCTGAGCACTCACTTGAGCACTCATTGAGTAGGTATTATCATTAGCTCACGGAAGCACTGTTAAATAACGATGAATAATCACAGAGTATTTACGCAGTGCTTTGCCTAATGAGGGGTTAGACAAAGAGACTTGAATTAACATAAGCAGCTAGATTCTTCTGGCGGTAGCAGAAATCGGTCCTCTAAGAAACCACTGCAGGTTTTTAGTAAGCGAACAAGGCGCCAGGGATTTGAATATCCCTGAGTAGGTACCTATCCCTCTACAGCCCCAAAGATATGCCGTCTCAGACATTCAACACCACACCAACAGGAGCCTGCTGCACACATGGCATCACTCATTTCCGGGCGTCGGTCGCATCAGAAATCGAAGACTGGGTGTTTGCAATGCAAAAGAAGGAAGATCAAAGTAATTAACTGGACGAGCGACCTGTCTATACTGCCATAGTTGACCGTCTTGTTCTAGTGCGATGAAGGCAAGCCAATTTGCCGCAATTGCGAAGTGCACGGCGTGACATGCTCCCTTGCGATCGCATCAACGTATATTCAGTCTGGACACGGAATCGATTCCTGGACATCATCGGCTTCAGCGTCTGGAGCCCAACGCGCTGGCCCCGTCTCAGAGTCTAGCTCATTCCAAATCCCGTCCAGCCAGAGCTCTCTGGCAGCGTTTCAGGCGAAGCTTGCTGTGTTCGATCTGGAGCTTTTACACCACTATATGACTGCAACTTGCTACACTTTATCCCGAGCCCCAACGGTACAGGCTGTCTGGAGAGATCAAGTTCCTCGCATCGCATTTACCATGCCAGCTGTACTGCATACGCTATTAGCCATTTCAGCGCTGCATTTGGCGCGCTCAGATCAGTCTAAGCGAACAAGCTGTATCGCACACGCGCAGATGCACCACGACACCGCTGTCCATGCAATAGTACCAATTGTAACATCTCCGGCACAGGAGAATAGTGCTGGAATGTTCTTATTTGCCTCCTTGACATGTATTTTCGCTTGTGCCAGACCGCCAGAGGGAACCGATTTCCTCATTTTGTTTGAGCACGGCCAACTTTCCCAATGGGTTCGCTTATTTAGGGGAACCAAAGCAATCATTGATTACGGTAATAGCGAATTTCACACTGGAGTTCTGGCTCCCATCTTCGCAAATGGATCTAATCTAGCTGCTTGTCGACGACACGCGCACGCCCTAGAACAAGGCCAGATGTACGTATGGGAATTGAGGAAAATGATCTGCACCGAATGTTCGTTGGACAAGTCATTACATCTGGTCTATCAGGAAACTTTAGATGGGCTCTGCCGGACACTAGCAGTAACCATGAAGCCAGGGGATGAACGGCGGTTGGAGACAGCCGACATATTTGCCTGGCTCCTTGAAGTCTCAGATGAATACTTGGAACTGCTGCGACAGGAGGAGCCCCTTGCCCTTATTATTTTTGCCTACTTTTGCGTATCCGTACGACAAATCGAGTGGATGTGGTGGATGGAAGGCCTCAGTGGGCGACTAATGAAGGAGTTGCATTCGGCTTTGGACGAGAAGTATCGGAGCTGGCTTCAGTGGCCACAAGAACAGATTGGCTGGTTCCCTGATGGTGCTTTTTGCGTGTAGTTTTATATCGAAAGGCTGAGACTTTCTTTGGCTGTGATTGACTTGTCTGCTTTTCTTTTTCGGTGTCAGGGATAAAATAAGATATATAGTTACTAATCACTACAAGCGAATCCTATAACGGGTTCGGAGCTTTGCGCCAAAAATCCCGAATAAGACAGGAATAGGTGCAATCGCCAAAGCAATGAAACCAAGCAGGCTATTTGCCCACTCTAGCCCGAGGCTGTTGTACAGTTTTAAGCCGCAAAGAGGAAGGAGCGCTCCAATTACGCTTCGTAGAACCGTACAGGCCGATATGGCACTAGCTGCATGGGCCGTGGACGCATCTACAAGATAGATCTGTATGCACATCAGTACAATAACTATCCCAAAACCGGTGATGGCATTTCCTATTCCCGGAACAATCCAAATGTATAATTTTGTCCGTCGCCCAGCCATATATGCAAAATACATGAAGTGCTGTGGATGCAGAAAAAAAAAGCATGATTGCTACTACTGCTAGGGGGATACTAGGAGTGTAGTTATAGAGCCTGCATTGCTGAGAAGCCATGGTGATATAAGTACGATGGTTTTAAGGTGGGTAGGCAGTAACGGACTGTGGAGAGACAAACAATTGAAAACTATATCGGAAAGAAGTGATAATGAAAATATAAAGGACGACCGCGTTATGAAGGCTACTCTCCCAGAAGGCAGCAGCGTTCTACGAAGCCATATGAAACAATGACATTGTAGGGTTCAGAGCAGTCGATCTTCCCATTCGTGGTAAAAGTAGCTGATTGATCGTCCTAGCTATTTGCCTCCAATTGACTTTAAGAATAACCTTCACTGCATCTAATACCTAACTAGAAGCTGATAGGCCCATTGAAGACGTTAAGACTTATTGTCAAGAGAGCTGGAACCTTCTTCGTTGTAAGATAGCCATGATCGAGCTATAATAATTGGCTGGCATGCATAGGTAGGTACTTTTCGTTCGTATTCGTATTCGGTTAGGTACACGTGTTCGGCTTCGTGTTCGTGTTCGTCTTCGGCTTGTCTATTTATTATCAGCCAATCACTCCTGGTAATAATCTACTTTACGATGCTAGATAGTTCGAGTGGAGTTTAACACTATTAAATACAAAGAACGAAGTACATTTTCTTCTTGTTGGTGCGTTCTATAAAATGTATTGTTTCCTGTGGACATCGAGCCTGCTTCACACATCGACAAAGTGCTAGGCAAGTCCCCTCGAAAGGCTCGCAGTACGCCGCTACGTCGACGACTCGGTTTTCTATGGTGAATTTGTTTATACTACGGGCCCAACGATGCTACATGCAGCGCATAATTTTTTGGATCTAGGAAGTGGGCTTACTGTCGGTATATTGACAGTCAGCTACCCACTGTCTATTTTCTCTCTTCCCCCTTTTTCTGACAGCGACAGGTTCTCTTGTACCTTGTTAGCAAAGCAATTTACAATGTATTCCTTCATCCATTAAGCCGCTTCCCTGGCCCTCTGTCCCACGCCATATCTCGGCTGCCGTACTTATACAAAGCGGCAAGAGGCACCCTTCCATTCGACATGCTAGACATGCACGCGCATTATGGAAACATCGTCCGTATCGCTCCAGATGAACTTGCCTTCTCTCATCCCGACGCATGGAAGGATATTATGGGGCACAAGAAGGAAGGACATGAAATGCAAAAGGCAAAATGGTTTTATCGCCCATTAGAAAATGAACCTCTACATGTTGTCAATGCACCACAGGATGAGCATCGTCAACTGCGACGACAACTCGCACATGGGTTCTCGGAAAGGTCAATGAGAGACCAAGAGCCTCTGATTCGTGGATATGTCAATTCTCTGCTACGGAAGCTACATGAGCTTTCTGAAGTTGAGGAACCAGTTGTCATATCCGATTGGTATAATTATACCACATTTGACATTATCGGCGACTTGGCATTCGGTGAGGCCTTTGGGTGCTTGGCAGGCTCGGATTATGATGGATGGATAAAAGGCATCTTTCAATCCGGACGATTAGGGACAATATTGCAAGCTTTTTCCTTCTATCCATGGTTAAAAAGGGCTCTATTATCATTTGTACCGAAATCAGTGCAGGAAGAGCATAAAAAGCACAAGGATTTCAGCAAGGCAAAAATGCTGCGTCGCATGTCTAACAGCCAAGGACGACCAGATCTGATTGAAGGGCTCATAAGAAGGAAGGATGAACTAGTAAGTTATGATAGGGAAACCTTTTGTTATAGCTTCTAATTGATATTGATAGAAGTTAAGCGTTGAGAAATTGATTGCGAATGCTGAGATTCTCATTATTGGAGGTTCTGAAACAACTGCAACCTTATTGAGCGGAGTAACCTACCTACTCTTAAAGAACCCTGAAACTTACAAAAAGCTGGCACACGAAGTCCGTACGGTATTCCACAGTGAAGAAGAGATTGACTTAATCTCAGTTAATCGATTACCGTACATGCTAGCTTGTCTTGAGGAGGCGCTACGCCTATATCCCCCGATAGCCAACGGTCTGCCTCGGGTGTGTCCGAAAGGAGGAGCCAAGATCTTAGGGCAATATATTCCTGGAAATGTATATCTCCAACCAATTCGCTTATTACGTGATATTCTTTGCAAGTGTTCTAACAAGATACCTATATAGACTTACGTTTCAGTCCACCACTGGGCCCTCTATCGCCGTGCAGATTATTTTACGGACCCAAACAATTACCATCCTGAACGATTTCTCGGTGATCCCCGCTTCGTAAACGACCGACACGACGCATTACAACCATTTCATGTGGGCCCAAGAAACTGTCTGGGGCGCAAGTAAGCAACAATCTATACTAATTTAAACAGCAACTTTCTAACCCTGTCATAGTCTTGCATACAGCGAAATGCGTCTTATCCTGGCACTTTTAGTTTTTAATTTCGACATCAGACTTTGCGATGATTCTGGCAACTGGATCCAGCAGAAGAATTTCCTTATGTGGCAAAAGCCACCACTGAAGGTCCATCTGATTCCAGTGCTTTGATGTATGGGATGTCCATTCTACCTCCGTTGTACACAACTGTCTTCTTCTATGCATCAGGCTTAGACAGGATTTTGATGCCAATTCTGTTGATGTCGATGTCGCTGGCCAAGCCGAGATCATTAGCGATTAGACTCGATATCTAAACATATGTCCCTTCTATATTGCCTTTAAATGTAACTTATGGTCTGTTGAGAAATGCAATTCCGTTCTTCCTCGAGATAGAAGAACGAGCTTTCAACCCGACCAGGTACACTTTCAGCCATTTTGGATCAGTGTTTCAGCAAAAAGAAGTACGGAGCGTGCTGCAACGAGTGCCTGATAGATTATTTGGATACCAGTCCGTAGTAGAGTATTTTAGAATCCCACGCTCATATGTTGAAACCACCGTATTCTTGGCCTTGAATTCACAATAAGTCTTTATATGCTGGAACTTGGTGATTTTCAATACAATCTCCAGTAATACCTGCAAAAGATGAGGTGTATTCCGGATAACGAACGAAAAAGGGCCAAGGAAGCCGTGCCGGCGAAAGCGGTACTAGATCCAATGGACGTGCCTACTGGACGGCATAGTTTGACGATTGATACGTGGATGATGGCCGGCCTTGTCTGTAGAAAATTGTTGCTCAGGAGGTTCGCTGTTGATTCAGGATTCCCGATGGTGACCTGAGCTGATAAGTGCTTTTTTGTTACGGCGATACTACCGGTAGCTCCTTATATTGAATTGGGAATTCTGGAAACACGGTCTGCTGGTCTCCTCCCGCAGTTGACATGTGAGGCTTTTCTGCCCTTGCGATAATTTCTCATTCGGCTGGCATAATAGATACTGCTGGAGGATTGGATGCATTATCCTTGACAAACCCAACATAAGACGCCCAACAAAATCATGAACATAGCCACGTACTGCGGCCCAGATTGATATCCCATTCTGTCACAGAATGTAGTGGCTGCGCGCCGTTTAGGAGCTGTGGACAGGTATGCAAAAGTATGTATAGGACAAGTCAATGATGGAGTTAAGGCAGATGCTAACGAGGTCTCGACGATTAATACCCTAGGAACGCTACGACCTAAATATGAGACTTTTTGTCGAATACTAGGATCACGGAAGCAACTAACCTTGAGCATATAGTGTACGGGAGAATAAATCAAATTGCCTGACTACTAGAGGGATACCGAAATCCATCAGCTACCTAATTTATGCCCTGAGACCTCATCTTCTGAATACTGCTGCCTATAGCACTGCCTCCGCCACCTCCTGGATACTTTTCCTCCATCCGGCTGTCTCCTTTGATGTCGATATGGTGGAGGTAGGTGGCTTGAGGTTCATTGAACTATCCGCTATAGAGCGGCATGGCGTAGCAGCTCGAAATAGCAACGGAGGCTTCGGGCGCCGACATTTTGACGCAACTATGGCCAAGTTGTTATAATTGCAGAAGTAGCGGAATAAACGAATTCATCCATTAGGTTGTATTCGCCTGTCTAAAGCATTTAAAGAACCCCCCTAACGCGGACATGGCAAAGTTCACTGGACTGTACTTGATAGCGTATACAGCTAGAGAGAAGGATTCCGCGTAGCGGACCTACGATATTACATAATGCATAGTTTTGATAGGAACTGGAGCCAACTTAACTTGGCACGGCTTAATCATTAAGGACATTAATAACTAGTTTGGGATCTTCAGGTTAACTTACGTTATAAGGGTTTTTAGTTCATGTTCGGTGCACGGCTTGAACCCGAACCCGAACCCGGATACGAACACGAAAACGAACACTGTGGGCCATATATTCATCAGTCTTCTCGGTGACCAAAACACTATCGCAAATATAGAATCTGTACCTTCTGATTAAGGACTGAGACTGGCTCAGCAATAGTGGGGTCACTTTCATAAATCGTTGACATGGCCATAAACAATTTTTAGACTCAGCATAATGAAGCGACTCAGGGAGGAATCCTAGCCATCTACAGTAGACCACAAAGTTAGAGACGACATCGGCAATGAGGCTGTGAATGCCAGCACCCCAGCATGCTAATTGTGAGAATTGTCGGAACAGCTCTCGCAGATCAACGATTATTTCATTTTGTTTAGGTTCAAAGACTGACGACAATCAATTATCTGCCTTATTTCTTTTCAGACAGGCACAGTGGGTTGTATTAAGCGTACCCTGGTCGCGGGGTTGTAATAGAGGAGTCATCATATATAACTCACTTGTTGGCCCATAAGCCTGCCCTGAAATTTGGTCGACACGCCAAACTGCTGCTTGTTTTGATTGACTTTCTCCATCTAGCCTGCACACGATGATGACTTATATTTCAAAAGCTTGTGCAGCACTATCCCTGCTAGGTTACGTGATTTCAAGAGCTCACGCTGAGGGCATCTTGACTGGCCATACGGTCATGACATCGTCGGGATCATTCAATTTAACGAAGACAGTGGAATATGCGTGTCGGGAACTCTCAGAGACATATGCGGGACAAGTCTTGTACCCAAATTCTACAAATTATCTAGCGGAGGTGACTTCATATTGGGACATACGGGCTGATTTGAATCCGTACTGCATCCTCCTGCCTAATTCTGCGGACGATATCGCAGGTGCAGTCCAGAAAGTTGTTGCCGCCGGCGCCCAGTTTGCAGTTCGAGGAGGTGGACACATGAATGTATGTTTAGTATCCGAATCAATATTAACAGCACTTTCTCATACGTTCACATAGTATCCGGGTTCGAACAACATTCAAGGAGGTGTTCTCATTGCACTAGAGAAGCTGCAAGATATCAAAATCAATGATGATACCATTGAGTTGGGCCCCGGACTTAGATGGTACCAAGTATACGACGCTCTGGAACCTTACGGGCGAATAACTCTCGGTGGCCGTATGAAGACCATTGGAGTCCCTGGTCTAACGCTCATCGGTGGATTCCACTATTTTATCAACAAATATGGCTTCGTGATGGACCAAGTCGTTAGCTACGACGTCGTCCTCGGCAGTGGAGTTCAATTGACCGCCAACGCCACATCGCACAGCGATCTCTTCTGGGCACTTAAAGGTGGTGCCAACAACTTGGGAATCGTGACTAAATTTGTTTTCAAGACCTTAGACATTCCCCGAGTCAGCAGCACTATTCAAGAATGGAATCAAAGCGCAATACCGGCATTCATAAAAGCGGTAACAGACCTCGCCCTCCACGAGGATCCGGAGCCAATTGCTGCAGGTGGTGTCCTGACTATAACTTATAACGTCACCACAAAGGAAGCCTCTCCATCCCTACTTGGCTTACAGGAGGGCGTCAGCAATTCTCCTTCCCAGTTTGTGAACTTCACCAACATCCCTGGTTCCGTTAAGATCCATAATGTGACCACTGCAGCACAATGGGCCTCAATCCTCGATTCTCCCCTGCAAATGTTCAGGTAGGAATATTTCAAGGACTCTTAAGAGGCTTAAAACTCTGACTGTATCTCAGGGTTATGTTTTCTCACCATACAATTCTTCCGATCCCTGAGGTCATTAATGAAATTTACCAAGCATGGCTAGCCGGTGTGGAGAATATCTCCGATGTTGAAGGTCTTTATCCGACGTTCGTTCTAAATGTCGTACCCAAAGGCGCAGCACACGTGGGAAAGACCAACGGCATTGGAAATTTGTGGGGTTTGGATGACAGTCGTTCGTGGCTCAGTAAGTTTCTTGGTTCTAACTCATTGTGAGATGTTCGAGACAGTCAATTAATGATATCCGCATGTAGTTTGGCAATTTAGCACTGGTTGGTCCCTACAGCAGGATGACTTGCGGGTCCAGAGCTGGTCACGCGAACTCAGCACAACCCTTCATGAAAAGTATAAGGCACTTGGGATCACTTCAGAGTTTGTTTACATGGGAGATGCGGGTGAATGGCAAGACCCATTTCAGGGATTCCCTTCGGAAAATGTGAAGCGATTCAAGGAAATCCGAGCTCAATACGACCCTGATCAGGTATTCTCGAAGTTGAACTGGGGTGGTTTCAAAGCTGGACCTTCTGTTTGAGGTCTCTATCCTTGATTATGGGCGCTATCTTCATGATGATATTGTTTATATGCGATACACATATATAGATTAACTATCTGCGCGCCTCAACACAGTGCGTGTTTGTGTAGATATCTGATGAGCAACTTATTTCATTCTATCTTCTTGCCGTATGTAGTCAATCGTAAAGTTCTTGTCGGACAGGTCCCGCCCATGGTCATTTTGAGATATGCCTACAAAGTCGGCTATTCCGAACAACCTAAATCTGGTTGATCGAGGAATCCAAGTACTTCAAATCATCTATTCTGGAAGGCAGACTGACGTGTTTGTCTTGTCTATGATACTTGAGGGAGCACAACTACCTGAATATTCGGAGCTGGGAATTCTGTTGGGACCGCGAATCAGCCCCTACATACGTTCAGCGAATAAAATTTTCGGTGCCCGAAACCTTATATAATTACTTTTTACAAAGTCTAGAAGTCATATTCGACTTCAATCTCCTCGTGCCACCTCTCTGTCATGGGGAAGAAGTCGAAGGGGTCGAAGCAGCCACCGTGGCCGGAGCTCGACCTCGATTAAAAATAACAAATTCGCCATATTTTAGAGCAATGTTTAATGGCAAATATCTCTAATGAAGCCTAACTATAGTAATGGCGCCGCACAACCAAAAGATTATACGCGGGAAATAGAGAGTTGGGGGCTAGGCAAAAAATGACCAGAGAAAGAGTTAGAAATCTTGGCAAATGTATTTTATTGAAATCTCACAATTCAGTGTATGATAATTAATTACCTTTATATGCTTAGCGCTATCTATGAGCGCCAGCTAAGTGTTCACTGAGTACTCGTTAAGCAACCCTGCTCTTCATTCGTATGATCACTAAATATATCCGAGAATTCCGGGAGCAATCCATAAGCAATGCTAAACACAAAGTAGCACCGTATCCTCCCTAGAATGGAAAGAGATCGACTTGAGTATCGCACATATTTGCTATCTAGGTGGTATATATGTAGCAAATAGGTGCCAGTGATACAAAGAACGATATAAGGTGGCTATTAACGTATAGTAACCTCATATTCTTACTATTCTTATTTCAAGGCACAGTAGGAATATGCATCTAAATTGGCCAACAGGCCCAACACCAGTATTGGATGCGTGAGGCCAAAAAAAAAAAAAAAAAAAAAAAAAAAAAA
>JAPVCB010000028.1:732191-759017 GCA_029606185.1 Paecilomyces formosus
AAGCCGGGTTAAAACATTGTCTGGTTTAGAGTAGCCATAAAATCTATCATGTCCAGAAATTCCAGCTCGTCCAAATCCAGAAACTGGGAGGCCCCGTTTTCATTTCCGAAGTTACAGTGAGGCGACTGGCTGGTTTCTTCTGCTACCGATCGAGGTTCGAGGATTTCGTCAACGATGCGAGCGAACGTCTTTGCCGCACGATCAAGAAGAATGTGATTCCTCTGATCAGGTCGCGCCATTGACTCCAAGTGGGATATAAAGACGCTCAAATCGCGAATCAAAGCTGACCGGGATCTATGAGACTGTATAGGCTGTTGGATCTCCGCTCTTTGAAGACCTTTGACTAAAACACTGGCACTCGAGAATCCATAAAGGAGGATCTGGGATAGGATTGTTAGCTTATGGAAAAAGAGAACCACAACTGACGGCCTTCATACAGTCCAATTGAAATCGCATCGAATATCGACAGAACGTTCTTGCTGTTTACCGAGTGCAAGTACTGTCGAAAGGATGGTTGAGCTGACGTTGAGCAGGGAGTCCTTGGCGGCTACACAGTCCCCTTGGACAAGGAGTTTCTGCACAAGGAACTCATTGTAAAGGTACGCGAGGTATGAAATTATTAGCATGAGTTTGACACCGACAGGAAGATTTGTGTCCCAGCAACCTGGCGTGTAGCGGAGATGGTCAGGGAGTCGTTCCCAAGCCTGAGAGCAGCGCCGAGAAACATCTCTGGAACAGTACGTGAGCGGTAGGATCATCAGATGCCCAAATTAAACTTGCCTCAGTTGCTCACTTCGTTCCGGGCTAGCTCTTTGAAGGGAAAGCTCAAGGATTTCCTCTCTAAACGTGCTGGTAATGAATCGAACTCGGATCCATGACGCTCGCTGGAAGGTCCGCTCGGTATTCCAGCCTTCACCATCCAAGAAGTTCTGCGCCGCGTTCACGAAATCCACGTCATCGGTGAGCGCCTCATCACTGATATCCAGGGGCATTCGACAGTCTGAATACCTCCATGATATTCGAGGCGGTCGGCCAAGTAGGGTTCCAATAGTCTTGTCCAGCTGGTACGCGGCAGCAAAAAGCCTTCGCCGGGATTCCAGAAGAAACGTTGGGAGACAGCTGAAGTTGTTCAACTCTGGCTCTCGGTGAAGACCAATCTCAAACATATATGTTGCTAGCTCACCGAGACGGTGCCACGTAACAGAACCTGCAGGACGAGGGCATCAGCACTACTGTATTTGCAGACACTTGCAATGGTGGACTGACTGGAGTCGCCCTGGATAATGTTAGAAAGTAACAGGTTCTCGTGAACCAACCACAGGAAGAGATCATTCACTGGCGACAGGGATTTGCATATCTGGATGGCAAGATCACTGGCAGCAAGCATCTTGCGAGAGAACTGAGCAGGGGCCATTGAGCCTGCATGGTCATTCTTGATATTATATGACAACCCGAAGGAATTAGCTCGACCTGCCAATGCGTAGATTATTCCGATGATCTCTAGCCGGAGGGATGAACCAGTGTATAATTCATGAAAGTTGATCCCGTCCGTTGTCGATGGGATATCTAACGGTTGTCGCGTATTCTTAATGATGAATGAAGTCAGTTCCGACAGTTGCCCTGGACTCCCTAATCTGATGTCACGGTATGTAGTTTCAATCTGAGCCAGCGCTCGGAGGATTAAAGGCGCGGCAATCACGGCAGACTGGTTCACTGTGTAATAATTATGTATCAGGCTCTGTATAGTAGGAAAGTCTTGGAGACAGTCTGCGAGCTCAGTAACCCCATGTGCGGACCACGGAGTCGAAATACTGCCATGAGTCGCGCGAATCTCCACTTGACCTTGCGGTAGCTGATCCAGTCTGTCCAAATCATTGCCATTTTCGATTACAGTGATGGAGCTTGTGGGCCCCAGGTACCCAGTCGGTAAATATTCTCCTATCTGGGAATGCATGCGAAGCAAGGCGTCAAGTCCGGGGTTCAAGGCCGTGCCTTCCAAGCGAGATGATCCACTAGCAGGCTGTTGTTCCGGATATGAAGGTGCCCTAACCATGAGGATAGACTCTGCAGTTGCGCTCCTATGCAGCCTTAGCAAAGCATCTACACACCCATTTCAATGAGACATACGGATCTCTTCTTCTAGAACGTGTCAAGGGCGCTGGGTGATAAAAGCATCGACGTGTAAAGCCGCGTTGCTCACAACGCGAGCACACGGGCTGTGCATGGTCACAGCGGACCTTATCTTTGCGGCAAGGCTCGCAGGATGCAAGTTTTCCGTTGCGGCGCCGTGAGCTCCTATAACGGCGTTTAGCATTGTAAATGTTTTGCCGCAATGGGGGGGGAGGTCTACGAACATGTTGCGAAGCCGGACACACGTTGAAGTATAGCATGGCCAAAATGTGGCTGGATCATCAATAAAAGTTAACTATTTTATCTTACTTTTGGTTCAAAGCCTCTGACAAGGTTTCCGGGAAGACTGAAGGAAAGCCACTTGACTTTCTGATCTGTTGAAGTTGTTCGTTGTGGGATGAGAGAAGAGAGAAGAGGTTTGGAATCCGTCGTTGTTGACGCTCATTACCGTATCATGTGACCGTATCAGTAGTTACTGATTGCTGTTACCTCAGCAGTTTGGACTTTGACTAGTTAATCAACTACGCGTTTGTTTGATTGCTATCCGATTGAAGATTGCCAAGATGCTTTGGAAAGGCTCGGTGGTCTGTCTGACTTAAATGGCCTCCACTACTCATCCTTGGATCTGGCTTGAATTAGGTAGCTAGACTCTCTTGTTCACTAGGTAAAATATCAATATCTAGAACTGTTCAGCCGGCGGTGCTTTCCCTTCCCACCCAGTCAAAAAGAATCCTCTATACCAAGCAGTAATATAAAGTATCCAACATCCAACTACCAGCGTCAAAATAATTCTCGAAATACAAGAAAAGCTCACACCCGCGGACAATCATCCAAAGGACGAGAGATGGCGGGTGTGCCGGAAACCCCACCTATGCAATTCTGGCGGGTAGGGCTTTTCGTCGAAATCCTCAGAGCAACTCCGAGGTTCGAACAGGGGGCCTCTAGCTAGATGGAGGTGGACCAGCTTTGTACCACTACACCATCTGGACCCCCCGACTGGTAGGAAACCTTTGTCAGGGGATTATATGTTGTGTTGTGTTGGTGGAAGGCACTAGGGGTTCTTTGTTGTCACGTGGGTGTCTCACAACTATATCACCGAAGATATAAGAAAAGAGATAACTCTTCCATTGTATGTCACATTTCATAGGCAAGTTTTCTTCCATGGTTCTCTATTTTTGGGCTCCCTAGGCCATAATATGAAGATTCTTAGGGATAATGACAGATATGGGCTTCAACTATGTTTCAAGACTGATACCTATGATATCAGCCTTGCCATGGTTGTATGGCCTGGGTATCGAGAACACGGTGTACAGCACATTGACATAGGATAGAGCAAGAGCTAATGATAGCAGGGCCTACTGCCTATACTTCAGAATCTATCCCGTTATGTTTAACCCTCACTATTCCAATTACCCAGAGTATCAAATACCTATAGTTGACTCTGCTCCTGCCATTGTTGGAAGAACGAAGAACCCAGCTGATCAAAACCCATATCCAAGCCGGCTAGAAAGTCAAAATCCATGCCACTGCCAGGGGGTGTGATGACCGCATTGTCGGCAGCCCATGATTCAAGATCATGCTGGATATCCGTTACTGATGAGCTTTCGGCTCTGGACTTCAATATATCGTAGCCCATCCTCAGGCTCTCGACGGCAGCTTTGTTGACTGCATCTCTTACAGAAGAGCCTGTTGTGATTGCATCCACCTGGGCCATGGCCACGCTGAAATAGACGAATATCCTAACGTTTGATTCCCCATTGAGTAGTCTCTCTCTTCCATGCTCGACGATCTTTCGCGCATCTTGTAGCAGTGGCTCCATCCGAGCCTTGTTTCTGGACCTTGAGAAAATCGCATTGTCACCTTCAAGTCGTGAGGTCAATTCTAGGAATATAATAAGCGCTGAGTCTGTTAGTATTTCTCGAAACATTCCACCCCCGATAACCATGAGGTGATGGTACAAATCATCGTCGAGGAGCGAGATCGTAGAAAGAGCATTCTCGAGACATATTTCCGCGGAGTGACTGTATATTGGATCCTCGTAAGCCTTGACTGCAAAGGGACGGTGAAGGAGGAGTAGGAAGCGTCGATGATAATGATCACAAAAGTTGTGTGCAAACTCCGAATACCACCCGTTAGCCTCCGGAGACCTATACAGATTGATGGTGGCTGCTGCGGTCCGATAAGATGCGATCATCTCGCTTCCAAGGCTAAGGACCTCGTCATATGACGGTTGCTTCTGCAAGTCGTTCATGACTTCGACCACCTTCAGCCTCAGAGGAAGGGAATAGGCCAATAGACGCTGGAGGGAAGTCTCAGTGAGTACAGTCGACTCCTTTCCCGAAACTTCCATAACAGACGTGTCCATCAAGTCATTATCGCCGATATTTAAAGGCACCTGAGTGTCATAGCTACTAGCGGAAATGAGAGGCATCATTCCCGCATCCAGGGCGCCCTGGACGTTGATTTCCAGTATGGTATACCATAATCGCCTTCGGAGCTCTTTTTCCAACACGGACATCTCTCCCAGATGGTTAGGATCGCGATGCAAACCCATCTGCATGGCCATGCGCATCAGAGAGCCTGCGGAAATCCAGGTCAAATCAGCCCCAACGTAGTTCACCTGGCGAGCGAGCAAAAGTAGGCAATGTATCTGGATACCATCCAGGGTAAGACGGTTCTTTTCAATAGGCCCGGACAGCCATGACTGAGCTATGTCAATCCAATCCGATGCACTCTTTCGCAGATCTTGCCGTAAAATCATATCATCCGCGATGGGTGCCACTACAGCCATGACCAACGAGAGTTTTAATATAAAAGATGCTGGCGCAGCTTCCAGATCCTTCACATAGTCTTCATACTCTGCATTAAACGATGGGAAATGCAGGATGCGATAGCATGACTCAAATGTGCGAAAATACACCTGTAACAAGTCCCTCATCACAGAAGGGATAGGGAAACTCTGGAGCATACCAGCAGGAAGCGGACTGCGACTAGGGCGCTGCGTTTTGACTTGTCGAGCTAGCTGCTTGCACTTCATTACCATCTCACGGATTTCGCGATTCATATCGGTATCATCCTGTTGTGACGGTGCAAATCCAAGTGAACCAAGCAAGTGCAAGGCTGGTAGCTTCCCTGTCTTTATGATATCAGCTGCTATGTATATCTATAATGCAGTCGACGAATGAGATGCATACCCCAGAATAAGAGCTCATCCAATGGCTTGGGCCAAATACTCTTGTTTTTGATAAGGTGCCATGGATGGGGCTGTTAGCAGTGACACTGTGAGAAGAGTTCCCTGGCGTTTTGCTTCCTCCAGCCCAGGACGGTCTCTGGAACCCACCCCACGATCTCACAGCCGGCTGTTCTGACAGAGGCCGGATCCGCACAGTATTAGAAGCTCTTTCACTGGCAGCTGCATTTATAGGAGTACTTCCTGGTGTTCTGATATGAAACCCTCCAGCTAACTCCTCAACAGGAGGTCTACTCGGAGATTGAAGTGGACCTGCATCGACGGCATCCTCCGCGTCGTCTGCTACCCCCGAACGTATCCGTCGAGAAGTTCGTTTGACCTTTGGCACTGGAGAATTTTCCACATATGTGCAGTCCACGCAGTGCTGGACACATCTTCTGCAAGGATGATTGCGGTCACACTTGACTTTACGACGCCGACATTCGATGCAAGCCAGGGCGGGCCTTCGGCGTTTCTTCGTCGTGTGGCTTATGTCCGCCATCGTGTCTTCTTCCCAACAGCCTAACAAAAGATATGTGCGAGAGATAATTGTCAGGTATAAACTTATTGCTACTCCGTGTGCATTTTCGGCGAATGGGATATGATGGTTGTGATGTATGAAAAGTGCGAGGCCCGAGCAGCACAAAAGTGCGAGAAAGCCAAATAGCCCACTATCTCCGAGATGGCCGCGCTTGGAAGAAAAGACCGAAGGTATACTACTTCGCTGACTACAACACACGAAGAAGACGCTGAAAACCAAGGCTTCTTGAATTGAAAAGTTTGCCTGGATATAATAGCAATTAAAAGCTTATAAATATGCGTTCTATTTGGCGTTCTGTCTCAATGTGCGCTCACCACATAGTAGCCAAACGCTTCTACTTATATAATTCTGGCGATACCCAGTAAGTCACACGCATAGAGACCGGGGAACGAGTCTCTCAGTTGAGAAGCTACTGAGAATTCTGAGATTTGCCTCTATTAACTGTACCAGTCTCACTGGATCGGCTTTTCCTGGCAGATGTCGCATTCGCAGTGCTCGGTGAATTGCAAATGCTGAAAATGCCGAGATATATACATCCGAGACGAGTTTATGATCACAGATAAATAGAATAGGACCAGCCTGCAGGGCGCTCTTACTTCGATATGCATGATCAAAAGTTCTCTATACTACATTCCATTCAAGTCCGTATAAAAATATGCCCGAGCTAAAGATCCTCATATCCGGTGCCGGCATCGCTGGCTGCGCCTCCGCCTTCTGGCTCTCCCGACTCGGTCATGATATCACAGTGGTCGAACGTTTCCCAACTCTTCGCTCCACAGGCCTGCAGGTCGACCTACGCGGTCATGGTGTAGAAGTCATGAAACGGATGCGTCTCGAACAAGAGTTCCGTGCCAAATCTGCCCCCGAAACGGGGGTGCAAGTTGTCGATTCTCGCGGGAGACGATGGGCCTATTTCCCTGCGAACAGGTCCGGCAAGGGCCTACAGAATTTCACGACTGATTGGGAGATCATGCGAGGAGATCTGTGTCAATTACTTCATGATGCCTGTGCGGGTCGAGTGAAATACGTCTTCGGGAAATGGATCGAGAGCTTTCAGGAAAACAACGATGATTTCGTGGAAGTGTCATTTTCGGATGGGACAAAGGCCCAATTCGACCTTGTGATAGGGGCCGATGGACAAGGGTCGCGAACGAGAAAGCTGATGCTCGGTTCAAATACTCCCGATCAGATCACTTGGTTAGGTGGCATGTACTTCGGATACTTCACCATTCCTCGACAGATCCAGGAAGGGGAAGAATACCGCGCAACGACTTATATGGCTCCAGGATCACGATTTATTCTTACCAGAAGGCATCGACCTGATCGTATGCAGGTATATCTCGGTTGCAAGACTGACTCAGACCGTTTGAAGAATGCCCGTAGGGGCGATGTCCAGGAAGAGATCGATGCGTTCGTGGAAATCTTCCGCGGTGCCGGGTGGCAGACGGAGGATATTTTGAAGGCGCTCCAGGAAGACACTGACGACTTCTACTGTGAACGGCTCGGAGTCGTCAAGATGAACCCGTGGTATCAAAACCGCGTTGTTCTCGTCGGAGATGCAGGGTACTGCCCGACAGCAAATACCGGGATGGGCACCAGTTCCGCAATTGTAGGACCGTATGTCCTGGCCGGTGAGATTTCGAGGATGCAGAAAGGTCCCAAGATAGAGGACCATTACTCAAAAGATGAGCTCCTCATGGCACTGAAACGATACGATGAAAAGTTCAGGCCCTTCATGGACACGGTCCAGGAGGGTATAGCGGAGGGACACGACTCCTGGGATTGGATCGCTGGGTCTTCGTTCAGGATCTTTATATTCAACCTGATCCTGGCAATTGCTTCGTTGCTACGAATCAATATCCTTGGTAGATTTGCACTGCGTGAGGATGTGGGAGATTGGTCTCTTCCAGATTACGAGGAGATGGTCAAGAAGTAAAGATGGAGAATGTGTGAGGAATCAGTTGTACATGAGCATGTCTTTTGCAGCACACTTTTGGCGAACAGTGGATAGACTCCCCTCACTCTGTATTTACATCTTGTATTAATATTCATTCTGTCTTCACCGGCTTAGGGATTAGGTTACGATAATTCTCTACATTCGCATACGGCAGGTAACGTAGAATAAAAGTAGAAATTATATCCATTCCACATTCTACGGCTGCACATCAATTCTCATCTTCTTCAGCTCCCCCACGACTTTCTGAGTATCCCATCCTTCCTGAAGCGCACGAAGGAGAAGCTCCTGCTCGCTCTCCGGTGCCATGCCATTAGGAGCTGGGGGTCTCTTGTCCAGATTCGTCGGGAACGGATATCCTTCTGCCACAGCTTGAATGAATGTCTTAATCGGCTCGCTCAGGACTTTACCCCCGGATATATACTTTTTGGTCAAGGCGTCCCAGCTTGCTTCAACCAACGGAATGGCATCGACAGTTTCCATCGGCTTACCGAACGGACTGCTGATCTGTAACAGATTCGCAGAACGATGGAAGTTACCCTCGAGAGAGGTCTCATTAGCGCCCGCAGCATGGAAAATCGCAGGGTTGAAGAAGATGCCGTCACCCAGGTCCAGCGGTAGAGCAACGTAGTGTTTCTGGAAGAAGGCTTGGAAGTCCTCTCGACGATATGCTAAAAAGCCTGGCGGGAACGTCTGGCTGAAGGGGAGGAGACGCGTGGGGCCTGACTCGACGGGCATCGCGCTGTGAGCGACAGCACCCTGGAGTGTCAGGAACTGGCTGTTAACGTGGACGGAACGTGGGAAGCGCAATGATCTTTCAACGTCCTGGAATCCGAGATGATAGTCCCGATGAGGGTTCTGCGCTGCACCCCCGGGTTTCACGACGTTGACCTGCGCCGTGACGCGGTATCCAGGACCTAACCAGGCGTCGCAGACAAGAGCCAGCCATGGATTGGAGTAATAGTCGACGAAAGAAGTTGGGTCTTCCAACGCATGCTTGCTGAAGGAGTTCCAAATGCGATCATTACGCCCACCTGTCGCAAAATGGTCGCCCTTTTGCGCGGTGGATGCCTCGCGCTCACGCTTGATGATCCGTTGAAAAGCATCATTGGTTGCGGACAGGATAGGCCCGTACTGAGAAGGAGCATACATGCCCTTCAGGACGAAGACTCCAGGGCCAGAGTGGAGGGTATGATACCATTCATCCTGGAGACGCGCGGCGATTGCAGGGTCCGGAGACGGTGTTGACAGCTCGTAAATGGGGATATTCTTCTCGATGGTAGCGGCGAGCGGATACGTCTCTGGACGAGTACTCCGAGAGCAAATGGTCTCAAATTCAGCGAGAGAAACTGAATCCTCAGAAAAGAGACGAACGCTCGTATCTGCGCTAGAGTGATGATGGCCGTTCATTTTATTTTACCGTGAGTCGTACGAATTGAGAGACGAGACGGCCAAAATAAACAGCGCACTTCACTGACTGCCACCAATCCAGTAAAAGTTTATATCAATTTACCAATATCAAGCCTGATGGTTTCTCGAAGACCTGAATGGAAATCGGGCCTGCTTATCTCAAAGACAAATGTTCCTGATTGAACAATTAACGGACAATGACAATCAACAACGACCGGGCATTCAGGGCAATCTTATACCAGCTCTTAGTTGCACAGGATTGAGCAGACGGTAGCACAAGGCACCTTGTGCCTTCGGAAATCCGTTCCAGGCACAAATGTCCAGCTGATTCTGACAATTCCCGAGTGCGGAGAAAGTGCGTGGGTATTCAGTACGTCTGGCGGAAAAGTGTGGGGAAGATATTTATCAACTCCGGATAAGTAAGTGGTCGACGTGGGCTCGTTGACCACCAGAGAAGTACATCCATCACAGTGGGTAGCTACATAACTCACCGCACATAGTTACCATCATATTGCAGGAATCACATATATATATCCATCTACAATTCTAACAACTCGCCAAGAGAGGAGTCTTATTATTTCTGGAATCCGAAGCGAAAGCCTTGTCCATACTGCTTCCACAGGAGTGCAGGGCATAACTAGTTACTACTGTACACCAAATAACCACTTTCCCCGCTGGATAATTGTACAATTGAGATTATGTAGCACAAAGGAAACGATTACGCGAGGTTCTCGGAAATAGGTTTCCGAGCTGAGGATGGCCACGATAGCATCCATCATTTGCTAATCTAACAAGATCACGATGACACTGGCACTGGCTTTGGAGGCGACCTTCTCCAATGAAAGAGCATACTGACTCCTTCCATGAGTGACTGGAACACATGATGACTAAAGTAGGTACTGAGAGTCCCCGAAATATTCAAAACTCAAGAATCCTGGCGCTGATAACCCACACCTGATATTACACAGCACCAAAGAATGAATATGATGAAGTAGCCCAAGTTCATATCCTAAACAAAGATTATAACTCACGACAGCATCTCAGAGTCAGATAACTAACTTTGGAGGATATATGTACGAAATATCAACGCCGCGAGGATGTCTAGACGCCCATATCTGTTCTCCGTGACCCATAACATTCATGAAAATATTCTTCCAACCTTGCAAAAACCAAGGGCCTTTTGATAACTTGATAAGAACGAGAGTGTGTAGGAAAAGAGAAATTATGATCGCTCGCTTTGGCCCGCCTTTGCTATGACTATGAAGAGCAATTGCCACTTACGGTATCCGACTCCAAGAATATAGGGTGTTCTGGAGCCCGTCCGATCCGCAGAGAGTCCGTGACAATAACCTGGTGAGGCGGGATTTCTGAGAGCACTGCGGGACTTCCCGATACTGAGAAGAGGACCTTTAGCATGGCAGGCTTGGTCGCAGGACCTCCGGTTGTTGATGCAGGAGTCGGGCGCGTTGTACGTCTAACGAGGGTTCGCACAAGTGATGGAAGGCAACGTTCGGTCGATTCATCATTGAGCACGTCGAGGCCACCGATGATGCAGAATAAGAGTGGAGGCATGAAATTGAGCAACGTATCCAAGACCAAAATTGCCTCTTCCCACGTCTTCAGTGTACCATCTAGCTTGCGGAAACGTTCTGCACTCGGATCAGATGAGATCTCGCAATCCAGAACGGGCGGCGCGAGCTCGATTAATTGACGGAGCAAGCTATATACTAAGGCGACAAGGCCGTGCGCTGCTGGGCTACTTCCATCTGGGGTCTGCAATGGAGGAGAACAGAAGTGTGATATCACTGGTAACCCTGCTCGTCGTGCTGAGCAAGTATAGTATCCGGAAAGAATGGTAGCTGGACAAGGGAAAGACGTCACGGAAGGACATGCGATCGTAAGCACCTGCGACGACGAACCGAGGGTCCATTCCCTTAAAATTGTAATCACACCGGGATCAGCGTATATCTCCAGAGGGAGTTCAAGATTTAATAGCTGATCGTCATTGTCGAAAAAGTCTTGCAGGTCCTTGGAGGAAAGTTCCAGCTCCACCCTCGAGACCTTGCGTTTGGATATCCTGGGAGAGGCGATGCTGGGAATAACTTGAGCTTCTAAATTTAGTATAAGTCCAACGGTAATGGCAAGAGACTGGACTTCCATACCGACGTCTTCCAACGCCGCGGCTGTCACGGCGACGTCGTCCTTCCCACGCTTCTCAAACCCGTGGACTTTCTGCTCAAGTAGCTGGAGTAACCGAGAAAGGAGCATGTCTTTTTCATCCACCATTCTCTTTCTTTCACTGGCGTCTTTCTGGATCTCCCACAGGAGCTGTCGGATGATGGTATTTTGCGAGGCGACATGGCGATCCGTCCCCTTCAACCCGGCTTGACTCAAACGTGCTTCTTCCATCTGGTAGAGCGTTGCTCGGGAGAGATTCGTTCCCCCTTTCATTCCTATGGCCACGGCGAGATAAGAAGTGTCCACCAGCCCTAGGCTGATAGAACTACAGGTCTCCCGTATCACGAGGACAAGATACTGAAGGTCGGAATAGAAGTCTTGATGGTGGCTTTGCAGAAGGCGACATTTGGCTTTCTTGGTGTACCAATACATGAATTCCCCAAAGAAGAGAAAGATCTGAGAGTAAAGAGTAGCGATAGCGGATAGCACTCTCAAGGACGCATCGAGACAAACGTCTCGGATGGAAAAGACCGCTTCATTGATTTCGACGAGAGCCTGCGAGAGACCTTCTGCGACCTTATAATATCTGGCAGAAGCCTGCATAATTATCCGCGGCATGGTTAGTTTCAGCTATTCGTTATCGGAATAATAGGAACAAATCAATCTCACCTTGATCACAGACTGAAGGACACGGAAAAGAAGAGAGCGATATCTCTCCCCTCGAGGAAACACACATAGCAAGACCGAATGAGCATCTAAGGTCGTAATACATGATTCACGAAGCAGCGTTGACCATCGTAAGTGACGCCCATGCGTACTTGACGCCCTGGTAGCGTCTGCCTGACGAACTACTTTCAGGACATCGTCGTTTGTCGGGACATCCTGTTCGAGGTCACTGTAGCCGTCTGAGAACACATTCTTGTTAAATGCCAGCAGAGCCCTTGTGACTTCATTGTACTCATTATCGAGTTTTGTCAGAGAATCGCTGGAGATGGAGTCATATCAGCATCGATCGACAAAATGGAATATCACAATCATAACATGGACAGAAGAATGTTGTTGGGAAGCCACACGCCAGGCTCCCCTACAGATATCATGATCGAAAAGTCTACCATTTGCCATACACAGCACCGGGACCAACAACGGGGTATTTACCTCGAGAACGCATTCTGCTCATAGATGTCCCCATGTTTGATTTTGAAGCCAGCATCATTGCTGGTTCGGTGGAGCGGCGGCTTCTCAGCGGCTCTGGGGGGTTGATCGATGTGGATCAAATGGTCCATCTCCCACCCGCACTGCGACTCGTCTGCTTCCTCAACGCACGTCTGGAGTGATCTGGAGCTGTGCTACTCTCCTCAGGACGATGGGCCACCGGCGATAATATCATGTCAATAACAAAAGGGAGTTTGACCACGGGATGTTCACCGTTCGACAGGCTTGTTGGGCGTTCGCAGCCACGAGGCAACGAGCTGCCATACGGACTGGACTGGGTCGAAGAGCGCACACATTGTGAGAGCGATCAGGACCCCTCGGGCTGTCAGTGTATTTGACGGTCGATGAGAGCCTCGACCTCGCCCAGAACGAATATTTACAGGGAATGTAGCGCCTCCTAGTCGCCCAGACCAATGAGACGCACCCGTTTGCCTCTTGTTTGCGACGGCGCGGGAGGAGGCCGGATGCCTTTCCACGCAAGCTCAGCCCGTCAAGTTCCGAATAACTTGAAGTTGTCTCTCCTCTAGCCCTTGAGACTCTTGCTCAGCTGCCAGAATAAAGTAGTATCGGTGTTACCATCCTTCTCCACGGGTTTGGGGGTTTTGTGGGCGCTTGGATCGGTGCTACGGAGAAAGCGCCCGCGATCCAGTATGGTCCGTCCCGTCGCCATCTATATATACATTTCTTGCGATCAGATCCTTTGAAAGCAGCAACCGTGCGCACACTAATGGGGGTCTTCCTTGTTTGAGTTAACTGAACGACCTTTCTCGAGGTTGGTTTTATACACTGCTCAATTTGCAAACATCGTACTGGAAGGAAGCAACACAGGATGGTTTCACGGGTAATAACAATAACCACGATTGAGCGCGTCAATGATGCTGTCTGGCTAGAAACGCCGAGCGTTGAGAAATAGAGTATACGGAGGATGCAAGCCACCATTGGGAATAACAAATCGCCCTGCAGGTGACAAGCTACGTTGGACTCGGGCAGACGAGTAAGACTGGCGTTGACTGGGATGTATATGCTGACTCTCGCCACGAGTTCATGTATCTGTCTTCTTTCGGGTCTCTAGTTGATACCTGCCACATGCATTCTGAGACCTGGCAACACGGAGAATTGCGGGTAATATACTAGTTGATACCAAGACTGCAACTCATTTGCCTCCCTGAAGCTCTCCTGGGTGGGCTGATGAGTATTTCAAAACTAGATAAATAGTTACACCAAGTGTTGTAGTCGAATTGAAAGCTCGAACACTGGCTGAGAGCAATATCTGAGGCTCACCAAGAGATCGATCCGTACGCTATCCATGAGCGATCACCATCAGATCTTTAGTGACTGCAGGAGTTAGGGAAATCGAACCGCTAGGGCACTAGTGCAGGCCGCATCACTGGAGAGGGCAGTTATGTAATATCCGCGGCCGTTTCAGTTGAAAGACAAGCATAGGAATTCTGATCAAGTTAAATTTTAGATACTGATACCCCGGAGTGTCTTCGATGGAGTGTCGATAATTGCGACTGCGGTAAGGCCACTAGACGGTCATTTAGCCTTCATCTCACGGTGTACAAGGATCTCAAGAGAAACTCCACACGGCTTCACAAACATATGTATATGGAGTAGGCCCAATCGATAAAAGAGTAGGCGAGGAAAAATAAGACACTTAAGTTTCTCATGGGACTGGTTCTATGGGACGACGTCGATCGAATTCACACCCATGACAACCGCGGCAAAACCTGTCGAGGTACAACACTACCTGCATATGATATGCGCGCTGCAGACTCTGCATTTATGCACTGGGGAGACTAATCTCATGTCATCTGGGTTCTCCGCTGCATGGTATAATTTGTCACGAATGCAGACCTCAAAATGTTCCCTCAAAAATTGACAGTATGGAGTACTAATGTGTACCCTTTCAGGCATCCTAGCTCGAAAGTTTAAAGCGGTCTAAGGTAGCTCTGTGCGCGCTGGCCACCTCTTATAACTGCAGACAATAACCCGACCGAGTCACAAGAATAAGAGAGGAAGGTCTGCCAGCTTTAGGTGCATAGCGCGGTGATCATACTCCGCAATGTGTCCCCGGATCCTGCGGCTCCACGACACACGCAGTAGCAACCTCGGGTAAAATGCCTTAACCCAGCGGGTAGTGGCAGACACTGTCTCCATGCCAAGAACAAACGAACTCTGGGGTTGCTGTGCGATGCTGAATATGTAGAAAGCCTGGTGGAGTGTTGATTCATTGATAGCGGGCTAACCAGGGTCGCTATACCAGGAGCGCTCAGCGATAAGGGGCAGTGCGCGTGGGTCATTGGCAGACGTATGCCCAGAAGCTATACGACCACACTATCCGAGTCCTTTCTAGTGTCGTCGGGTTAATTACTTTACAAAACTCCAGCAGCAATAATTATTTGTGACAAATTTCATGCATATGGCATAATCGGGGTAATGCGTTGCACTAAAGTGCGGAGATGATCTGGGTGGCCGATATCCCGCGGGGCGGCCCAGACAGCCGTGGAGATGCGATGTGCAAGTTGCAAGACGGTCGCTGGTAACTATCTGGAGTGACAAGCGCCAGCACGTAGGGTCATAGGACTGAGCCCCGAATCTATCCAGGGCCTCAGTGTCTCCCATTCTCAGCATCAGCGCTTGAAGACAGTGTTCGCATGGCTGGTGGCGGCTGTACTGTCAGAAATGGCTGGAGTCGGTTTATAGACCCCAGAGCCCATGGTTATGGGTTCAAGGATACGAGATCTCCGTAACCTTCAAGCATCGAGGTAGATCACCCGACAAGCGATGAACAGGCAATTTGGGTTGTCTGTACAGAGTAAGGCGTGTATGCCAGGAGTAAATAATAGATCAGCGGCGCAGACAACGCCGTGGACAGCAGTGTCACAGGCCGATCCGGGCTCTTGGACGCGTCGTGGAGGAGGCTGGTGCTTATCGGTACCTGTCTTCAAAGTTCACGGATATCACATCGCGACTGGACTGTTGTGTACTTAGTTTAACTAGTTGGTGTCGCCGGACGGCGGAGGATTAGTAAACGGTCTCGATCCTTCTGGCCGACTGTCTCATCATCATCGTAATAATAATATCGAGCTGGAGAGGCTTGGACTCTGCATCGCTACCTGTATCCGTGGTACGCAACTATGGTCTCGATGGATTTCATGTCCCTTTACTGTATCTGGATAGCGCTTGTTCACTGGCACAAAATAAAAGAGAAGAAAAAAAAAAGTCATGGCTGGATGATCGCCCACGAGCAACAACCAAGTGTAACTTCAGCCTTCTGCAGTAGCGCCGATGATCGACAGACGGAGGCGGCAGGTCGGTGGGATTGCAAAGGCCGGAAGAGGGAGGGCACCAGGTCGATCGGGGCCATTCCTACTGACAGGAAGGATCTCTGAGCGTAGATATGTGCTGCTGCAACCTGGACGGTTTCATGTCCAGCGTACGATCGGGTGGTTGGTATTATTATCATCGTCTACCGCGAGTACGGTCAATAGCTTTGTCGCACTGGATAAGAAGGATTGGGTTATTATTATCCGTATTATTCACTTGCTTCGGTCAATACCCGACTGAACGATCGCCTGTGCCGGTGCCTTGGTTGCATTAAGTTTCCCTGGCGTCTGTGACAGGCTGGATAGTTGGTTAGTTGATTGTCTAGCTTCGTCCTGGGCTTTGGGGCTACTGCTTATCTTATCCGGCCCCCTCTGACCAGGCTGTTTCCAGTAACTCGTCGAGGTAAGCAGCGAATTGATCGTCTTGATGCTGCGATTCGGGTCCACTGGATGGTTTCGTGCTGGACCCCAAAGAGCACAACTATCTCAAAGTGACCTGCGGCAATAATGGCCGCGGAGATGTCTACCAGATTGCAAGAAAACGGGCACAGGCAGTGATTTGATTTCACCTGATCTCCCCGCCCTTGACTCTCTTCCCACAATCTCTCCATTGTTATTCCACCACGGCCAAAGAAAAAGGAAAAAGGAAAAGAAAGCGCTCCAGTGTGCTGGATTTCACGGTGACACCAGTTCTGCTCGTCCGACAAGCCCTGTGCCAGATCGTCCGGATGCACGGGCGGATGCTCCACCGTCATTGAGTGAGCCTGACATAAACTCCTCCACATTGCACGCTCTCCGACCCCGGCGATTCGAGTCGTCTAAGACTCTAGTTTCTGGCACTGTATTCCGTATTCAGTCCAGGCGACCGCGCGGCCAGAGGAAGTGAGCAGAGCAGAACAGAGCAGCGCAGAGCAGCAGACTTTCCGGTGCTCCCAGTGTCCCACCAAAACGAACGCCTTTACAGCACGATTTACGAATAAGACTGCAGGAAGAACTGACCATACCATAAATCCTAATCAGCAGTGCCTCCCCAGACCGGATCGCCCTCCGCATTGACGTCTGCATCCTCCTCGGTTGCGCTGGCTCGGCCTCATCCTCCTCCATCCGAACAGAGCCACCGCCTGCTGGGGAACGCTGAGACTCGATCCGACGGTTCGCCGTCATCCCGCCCACCGGGCACTGTAAGTCGATCGTCAGCTCAAGGCGCACGTCTCCATTCTTATTGTTTCTCCATTCCTATATCCATCATGGGCAGCCGACGGTCCCGTTTCGCTCTCCTGCCGTCGATAGCATGTCTACCACTGTTGCTGCTGCTCCTCTTCTCTTCTCTCTCCGTCACTTGCGCCCAGAGTCTGTCGGCTGTTGCTGTACGTCCGTCCAATAACTCACAGGATCTGGTCTGGACGGGGATTCTCCGATTCGACTTGCACAGCTCTCAGGTCGAGCTCCCGCCGGTGGTGCATCTCGCACCTTTGACCCGGTCGCTCATCACCCTCGACCAGACTGATTTCGCGGTGAGTTGTTTATGAACGAGAGAGGAGAAATGTGATCCTGAATGCAGTCGCTGATAAGACGTGGGGCCAACCAGAAATTCGGCGTCACAGGAGATTTGGTGAATGTCGATGCGTCCAATTCCGCTGATCTGAAGAGCAGCCAGATCGCCTATATCAGCTGTGACGAGTCCGCCTATCCGGGCAATATAGGCGCTGGCGCAACGGTCACGAACGTCATCACGTCCCAGAAGGCCGCTGCTATCCTGCTGTATAGTTCCCAATCGAACCACTGCACCTACACTCCGGGTGCCTCCCTGCCGGTCTTCCAGAACGTCTTCACAGTCTTGATTCCGGATAGCAGCCTTCAAATAAAGAATCGTGTCAATTCAGGGAATAGTAGTGGCTTGACCAGTATTGCGCCAGACATGTCGACGGTCAGCACAAATCCGCCGACTAGCGGCTCCGGGGATACTGGAAGCCCCAATAATGGTTCGTTTTGTCTAGCAATCTAGTCGAACGATCGCTAATTACAGCCTGCAGCCATGATAATTCTCTATAGTATCACCGGAGTCATCACTGCCCTCTTCCTATGCATCATCATCACCGGAGCCGTTCGTGCTCATCGACATCCCGAACGATACGGCCCTAGAAGCACTGCGGGCCGACCACGACAGAGTAGAGCACGGGGCATAGCAAGAGCGATGCTGGAGACAATACCCATAGTCAAGTTTGGGGATCAATACGACCCAAAAGCCGCCGATCCCGCCAAGGCAGATGTCGAGATGGCATCAGGAAGCGAAGAGGAGGGGGATACTCATCCGGAGGGGAGATCTACCTCAGGTCATGGACCTATAGAGATGACTGGCTCTGGGGATGGGCCGCAGTCGGCAGAGGTGGAGAAGGCGCCTCAAACTGGCGCTGAAGCAACCGGATCTTCTGGCCCAGAACAGAACGCCCAAGAATCTGGAAACTTCTCCTGCCCAATCTGTACCGATGACTTCGTCAAAGGACAAGACCTCCGAGTATTGCCTTGTAACCATCAATTCCACCCGGAGTGTGTTGATCCGTGGCTGGTCAATGTTTCTGGAACCTGTCCGCTTTGGTAAGTGTTGATATACTGTTTAAAATGATGCGGTCAATTGCTAACAGTCCTTAGCCGTATTGATCTCAACCCTGCACAGGCTGAGGAAGATGGTGCGGAGGCAGAACATGGAGAAAATGGCACACCTGACCACCAGGACGGCGATCACGTCGCAGATGTCCCAAACACGAGGCAAAACCGCTTATCCTTATATCTTCATAACACTCTAAACGTCCGCCGGATGAGAGAGGCTTCTGTAGAGGAGCGGATTGCTACGTTACGACGATTCCGACAAGCCAACCGTGATAGACCAAACGCTGATGAGACTGCTGATGAGACGCAAAACCGCCGGAGCTGGCTCACATCCCGACTCCGCGATCGGTTCAGGATACGAACGAGACAGCATGAAGGGCCGTCTACTGCACCGACGTCAGAGTCCTGATCCTTCTCCTTGATGAGTTGTCCATGACTTTGCCTACCTTCAGGTATGGCGCTTGAAAGGCGTTTCCGGTCGAATCACCCGCTAGGGTTCATTGAGACGTATTTGATGTATCATGATTATTTTTGGTTGAGACCATTATCTCTTACGAATGGGTTCATTTGCGCGGTCTTGGTTGGGTTATGGAGTTACTGGGTTTATCGTTGCTGAGCGACTGGGGGCGTTGTACCATCAAAAGGAATGGGTTATTTCTCGCCTTGTGGGGTTGCAGCAGCCAGGACATGTGCATTGATCGGCTGTCTACGTCTTCCATGCATTGTATCTATTTTTTTCTTCCGCGCCATGTGTAAGGGTTAGACGGGATATATCTTCGGTTGTGGTCTATTTGCCGCCAGGGTCACTAGCCAATGTCATTTAAAGGCACATCATCCTCGATAAACAACGTTTGGGAAACAACCTCACTCGATCTGTACTATCCGTAACATGTCTAATATTAAAAAGACACTAGGGATGGTGATATCAAACATCTCCCAATTAGAATTAGCTGTGGCCCGTATATATAACGAAGACGACAAAGTGCAAAGCTTTCGAGTAATATTACCGGACAGTTCATCCCTCTTACAAGGAGACTTGACCTGCCCCTCATGTAGTAAACTCAGGGTGTACATCAGCAACTCCGTATAAGCCCTAAACTTCGAATCTTAAGAGACTAGTTCCTTTAGGCAAGTCACGTTAGACTATTTTCCTGCCGTTCCGGGGTCTCCTGCGATGGATGGTTCTCCGCAGATACACCCTCGGTTCGGTGATAGCTACGACAGGGTTCGTAGCTTGTGTAACGCGAACAGCACGTGTTCTCGAAGATGGACATAGTTATAGTTACATCACATCTCCGTTAATCGCCAGGCATATCGATACAATCCGTGGCTTTATACATGCATACCCTTTGGATGTCACCTCTTGTCTATGGTCTACAGTGTAGGCGAGTCCGCTGTATCTCCGAAACCTAAGCGGAACAATGACGGCGAGCTGCAAGGCCTGTCGCTCTTGTCGATCAAGAAAGGTATGCTTAACTCGGAAATGTGTTCACTCTAGATTGAACTAATCCATGATGTAGGTAAAATGCGATGGTAGGCTGCCACAATGTGGCCCCTGTACGAAGCGTCGACATCACTGCGTCTATCCACCAGACACTCGATATCGACATGAATCCATATCGTCTGCATCATCACGTCGCGTATCGCGAGTATATGCCACCCCGAACAGATCATCGCGCTCAGCTTCTGGTGACCTCGTATCTGTTGCTATTCAAGAGAATGATAACTTAGGTCCCTTCGATGTGAACAGAGCCCATGATACAGGCTCTCATAATGCCGCTTCTCCTGGCTATGAGGGGCTAGGAAATGATGCCTGCAATAGAACGCACAGCCTTGATTTCCTCTCACACTTGTATGGCACATTCACTCCTCTGCAAGCCTGTGGTCACGAACCCCAATCTTCTCATGACACTGAAAGTACCCGGGCACGGTTAGTGGCACACAGTGCCCTACACCGGCAGAAGGAAACACGTTCGTTGCGGTCTCTTGACGCAACGAAGATTGATTTCGACGGACTTGATCCATCTCTGGCAACCCATCTGCTAGAAATATACTGGAATACCTTCCATTTACATTGCCCTATGATCCAAAGAGCGGCTACTATGGGTACTTTGTTGGATGGAGGCCCGTACATGAACAAATTACTGCTAAACGCCATTTATTTCCACAGCTCTCTTTACAGCCAACGGAAGAGACTCCAAACAGAGACAACAGATGATACTTATCCTGGAAAGCATTTCTATTCTAGGTTCTGTGAACTCCTCGGTAATGAGATAGGACAAGCAAGCATCCCAACCGCACTTGGGCTTCTTATTTGTGGCACGTCGCTCATACATAGAGGTTCCATTGACTCTGGGTGGATGTACTGCGGGATAGCTAACAAGATGGTTATTGAGCTGGGTCGAAATTTGATAAGGCCTGACTCCAACTCTGGCAACTCAGTTGCCCCAAGCCTAATTGACAAGGACATCAAAGATGAGGCCCTGAGGCGATTGTATTTGGGAGCAATATCTATTGATGTCTCGATCAGTCTGTTTCTTGGACGCAAACCATACTTTGACGCAGATGATCTTGACCATCTGCCTCCACTCTTGGACACCTACGAGGAGATGGAAGATTGGGTTCCATACAGTGATCCTCAATTCCAGGATGATGAGTTTCATACATCTAACAAACCATATGGACCATGCGTGGTGCACTCTGTGTCTACTTTTGAGGCACGAGTTCAGTTACTCCGAATATGGTCGAAATTCCAGCGGATATTTGATCGTGATGGCCAGAGAAACCACCACACGAGTGCTGAGGAAGCTGAAGCAGAATTTAATTCCGAAGTCCTTCAATGGAAATCATCCTTGCCAGCACATCTCCGCTCTGAGAGACATTCGCATTCAGCTCCTCCCCATCAAATTGATCTCATGTAGGGTAGAACCTCACATAATTTGGTTATTCAATACACTGACAGAGGTGCCAGGATGGCTTTTCACGCGGTCAAAATAATCCTTCAGCCATTCATTAACCAGAGCTATCAAGGACCATTGTTGGAACGGACGGGCTGTATTGCGGACGCCATTGCAATAACAGATCTCGCTAAAACCTATCGTGACAATTTTACCCTAAAGCAAGCAACATTGTTGACCTCCTTCTCAATATATTTAGCACTATCGGTCATAGCCGAAACAGATTTATCCCAGCAAACAGTGCTGAAACCTCGCATTGAGCTGCTCTATTCTGCGTTGGATGAGGCAGTAAACACCTCTGTGTATTCGTTGAAGGAACCGCTTCGTCTTTTAAAGCAACGAATTGGTTATACACTAGGGCAAAATGGGGAAGCAGAGCCTGGACGGACAACTATGCCGACTCCTGTTAGTATGTCCACAATGCACTATATGCCATTGGAGAGCCAGCGGGGTTCTATTGAGCAGGATCGGAGTTTACATGCAGGGCATAGTCCCCAGTTTAACGATAGTATGCTTATCACTACCACAGGCTCACCATGGATCATATGGAAACTAATAGCTTATCATAGATGGCGATACCGACGATAGCATTGACAGGATGGTAGAACTATTTTCGCAACGCAAAGCGCCTCGAGGATCATCCATATGGATGTGTTCTGCAATTGAATTGTCGCGCTCGAATCCGCTTCTCCGAGATGCTCTCCAGACTGTATCAAAGTTGATTCTCGGCAAAATGTTCAATGACACGAGAATGGAGCAACTCGGGCAAGATAACTATGTCCGCGTTCTGGCTAATGTGAATGAAGCCATCAATGGTAGCACCGGGCAGACATCCCTAGGTCATCTATTCACTGTAATTTTGCTGGCGACCGTTGAGGTGCGTCTTCTTCCTGCCGCTTCCTGAACAGAGCCATTTCTGACGCCTTGCGAGACAGTTATGTCGGGGAAAAGAGAAGAGCTCTATCGTCTATCATTGGGTAGCGTCATTTACATTACTCGAAAGATGCGGACCTCTGAGTTGCGTGTCTGCCCATGGTCATGTACTCTTCAGTGAGCATCGACTTTATTGGGTAAGTGGAATCGGTAACTACTCAACACTTCGTTGAGAGAAGACCTAATGCTAGCTAATAGATTACGTGGGCTTTGAATACACGCTCCTCTACATTTCTTTCGCAAGAACAGTGGAAGTCAATTCCATGGATATCGAACCCATCCAATAAAGATATATTACATCTTCTTTTGGATACAGTCGTGGAAGTTCCAGCCTTCCTTCAGGAGGTCGATAAATACATGGCCGGAGATAACGCATCCTCGGCACCACGGAAGAAAGCACTAGCTTTATGGGCTCTATCTCTGCAAAATAAACTTCTAGGTTGGAAGAAAGATCATGCAGACACGTATCCACGGGGTCAGCCACGCGAAGAAGAACAACTGGATACGGACTCTTTTCCTATTTTTCGACTCTCGTACAGCGCAAGAAACGACCCTGATTTGCCTACCAACATAATTTATCCTGATCTAGTTCTCGCTACCAGTATTTGTCTTTACCATGCCGTGCAAATTACCTTGATGAATACTACGTTATTTCCGGACCCATCGTCACAGGGCACGAGCAGAATATTTCACGCCTGGGATATCTGTCGCAGTGTCAAGTATTTCGTTGAAGCCACCACGACTCCATTTCTTCTGCAACTGGAAAATCCGCTGAGGATAGCATACGAGACATTTGGTGAAGGGTCATCGGAGAAAAGGTTTGTAGAGGATGTGGTTCATCATCTCAATCGCCAGCGCAACATAGAAGTCTTGTGCACTGTGCTTAGGGGTCCCACGGGTGTTCCTAACTAGCTTAGGCATTACACATTCTGAATAACTGGCACTCTCAAGCACTTATCATGAAAAAAACAAGGAAAGGCAGAGACGCATTAATCCAATACTTCTGCACGTGTATATTCTTCAGGCTAGTCCAATTCACATGCAATCTAAACTAGTCCTCGGGGGTATTTCCGCTTCCCCGCTGCCTAAGTAAAGCTGGTGTCGGGCTATCAAGAAGGCCTCGTCCACCACGCCACTCCCATCCGCGCGTATAATTGCTCATCCGAGCTTACTAGCCGAGTCGCGGATGCGTTGATCCGCCATGGCAGACCCATTCAATTGGGACGAACGTTCGTAAGAGTTACTTGGCCATAAGTGGATGAGAAAATGCTTGAAAACGATCGGCTACTGCAATGCATGTTGGAAAAAGGTGTTGGGGTGTGAAGTAGTTCGAAGACCCTGCATATCGGTATTATTCCACATTCAAAGCTGTTAAGCTCAAGTGAGGATGAAATGGACACAGTCGACAATATCCTCCTTTAGCAGAATGCGGCAGGCCAAGTGGACAATTTGGAAACATTTGGAAACGAATAATGTTGATCATGACTATCTAGACTTTCAGTAATCGTCAGATTGCGACTATCTTCTCTGTTCACGAGCATCCAGAGCATGCAAGGGTTTAAGAGTAAAGTAGCTTAACCGGTCCCACTGATAGTTAATATGCACAGACACGTCGGACACGTCGGACATGTCGGAGATACCATTTTGGGAACGTTGCGTCTTTTTGAGTATAGCTAGTTACTGCGGGGCAATAAAGTTTGGTTGAAGAGACTAAACCAGCTGAAGAGCGCAAGACATCTGGTCATATCCGAGCAGTCTGGTTAGCATGATAGGTTAGTTTTGACGCTTGACAGCCATCATCACCTGTTTCAATCATATGCGCAGGAGACGTTTCTTAGTGGTTCTTAGTATGAAAATCTTCACATGCAAGCAACATAACGGGTTTTGAAGAACTGTCGAGATGGAGCTTAATTATTGGCTCATTTTGCGAGAAGATAGTTATGCCCAGTTCATAGTGCATCGATTATTTCTCTTTACCCGAGCCGGTCCGTGGCCATCCTGCGGGGAATTGACTGATTGATGCTTGTTTTATCTTCTGCCTATCTCCATGAGTAGTCCCTGGATTAAAGATATATATATATATGCCTGATCCTGGTTATTCTTCCCAGGCCCAACTCCTAGACATCTTCTTTCGTTGACTGCAGTCATGGCGACAACTATATCCCCGAAAGGGAACAATAGAGTGGAATACCACTATTGGGGCTACAACTTCCGATGGACGGACTTGCATAGATCCTCAGAAGAACTACGTCTACTGACGAAGTCTTTTGATAATCTCGCCGATGAGTGCGTTAAGATAATCAATGACATGCCACCACATCCCAGCGATGGAAACAAGAACCCCTTGAAGCGAGACATATATGCGGCATTAAGTGCCAATGCCGACAAAGATCCAAAGCTTAGAGAGCTTTGGACTGAAATCAACACTGTCCCAGATTGGGTGGATTGGGATCAAATCAAGAGGGGCCAGGATGTGTACTATCGATATGCAATCCCTATCATAACTGCGGTAAGTGCCGTGTATCCTATAGTTCTACAGTGAAGGGTCCACGAAGCTAATGTGCTGGAAAAGCTCGGGTTTGAAAGTCTACTTGGCGGCATGTATGAAATTCCAAACAGAAGTATGAAATAAAAGATAAAGAAAAATGGCTGACTTCAAATCTAACCCAGGGGCTCCCCTCGTGTTGTGGAGACGCTTACACGCACAGGAGGGTTTAGTGCAACTGTTGTACGACGCCGCCTCCTGGAAACCTTTCAGCATATTCTCGATGTCACCGGTTCAGTAAACGCAATGAAGCCTGGGGGAGAGGGCCAGGTCTCCTCTGTACGAGTACGATTGCTCCATTCAGCTGTCCGTCTCAGAATCTTGAGCCTCGTGACGCAACAACCAGACTATTATAACATTGAGAAGTACGGCATTCCTATAAACGACCTAGATTGCATTGGGACTATCAATATATTCGCCAGCAGTGTGGTATGGATGGGCCTCCCACGCCAAGGTGTCTATATCTCACAGCAGGAAATTGAGGATTATATCGCCTTGTGGAAACTAGTTGCATACTATATGGGTACGCCAACAGAGCCATTCGAGAGCACGCAAAAGGCAAAAGCGATTATGGAATCATTGCTTGTTTCTGAGTTTGCGCCATCTGAAACTGGAAGAATATTAGCCAAGAATATCATTCTCGGTCTTGAGAATACTCCCCCGCTATATATGCCAAAAGAGTTCATGGAAGCAGTCAGTCGACTACTCAATGGAGAAGACCTTTCCGACGAACTGGACATTCCACGACCAAGTCTCTATTATCGGATCATCATATCTGGATACTGCTTTGGGGTGATGCTCTTCTCATATACTATCCCGAAAATCGGCTTCCTTGACAGAAAGATTATTGAGGTATGTCCCGTTGATATGTCTTCTTCGTCATCAGTGCCCCTCCTGGGAAAATATTTGCTAACGCTGGGACGCCGTTTGATAGTGGTATCGCACATACCTACGCAACACTGTGATATATAGCAAGGATGGCCTCGGTGGCGAGACATTCTTTGACTTTAAGTATCTTCCAACATTGACGCGGAGGACACGACTAGGGAAGCGGCGAACCAGTCTCAAATCGCCCACTGCACATATCATGGGATTATTCGGTCCTTTCATTGTTGCTGGCTTGGTATTATTTCTGGTGATCGGATCGTGCTCCGTAAAGATGGCACTTTCCATAATCAGTTCTTAATCATTCTCGCACAATGACAGTTGGCCGTCCCTGGAAGCCTAGAACAGGCTGCAGCAGGACGGAAATAGTTTGTGGGTGTTGAATGTGTATGTAATTATACAGGCGGTCTACTATATTCATATACCAATCATACATGTATTCCAGATAACTAGGAGCATAACTAGGAGCTCTCCATGCCGAAATATTAAAGGCCTGTCGTCGATATCAAGTCTGTTGTTAGTCGCCTTCGATTTTCTGGGTTATTCATGGTTTCCAGTTGGATACGAGTCATGGTTGCAATCGACCCGGTAGACTGGAAACGTCACTCGGTGGGTAAACTAGATCACCGTACCCGAAATCGCTTGGAGTTTGAACACTTTATTTGATATCCAGATTTCTTCTTCTACCGGGACCCACCGGATGTTGGAACGGACCGTTAGAACCAGCAACCAACAGCACCATAACCATCTTGGATCTCCTTGCGTCATGGAGAGTTAAGATCCGGTTTATTCTACCATTGCGAAAACAATGTTTCATCTCCCTCTGGCATGACTCATGATATCATGTGCAGGTGGAGCGATATAGACAGTGAATGAACTAAGATAGTAAGGAACAAGAAGAGTTTGCAAAAAAAAA
>JAPVCB010000028.1:759072-799290 GCA_029606185.1 Paecilomyces formosus
TTGCAATTTAAAATTGAATTACACAGGATAAACTGTCAATGAATTGTTGTAATTTGATCGATGGATAGTTCCTAGAGGAACAAGGTTCAATTGATGTTTACAATAGTTAGTAGTCTCAATTTTGGGATGATGCATTGTGTCGAATTCTATGATCACGAAGGGTAAAAGATATGAGCATTTAACCGTACTAGATTGAATAGTATAGCTAACTTGCTATGACTTCTAGGGTAGTGAAATCTATCGCTATTTATGCCTATAACCTCATCGTCTAATTCCGCTGCCTAGTAGCACTGCCTCCGCCACTCTAGGGATCTAATTCCTTATTCCGGTGATATTCTTTATACCAGTATATGAAGGAATTAGGTGGCTTGGAGTTCATTGAACTACTCCCTTTGTATAGGGATCTGCAGCTCGAAATAGCAACAGGACGGCGTGCGCCGACACATTGACCCAGTTTTTTTGTCAATGTTGCAAGCGGTGAGGCCCCACGAATTGGGTCTGTTCACAGTAGAGTATTTACAAGCATGACATCAAGAAAGATTGGTCAAAAAGAGCGTTAACCAAGCTCCGCTAGCAGAGTTAAGAAGATTGATTTAAACACTGGGAAACAAAAGTAATCCGCCGTATTTCTAGCCGAAAGGATAAAGGTGCGGTGGTCGTGAATACACATCGTTGTGTTTGAAAGATCGTCCTCGACATAGAAATCGCAGATATATATTAGACCATCGCTCACATAAATACTCTTTCACAGTATAGCTCCTCTACTCGATCTTGTCGTCTAATAATAACTTCACGAGCAATTAGATGCGAGCTAAACCCAAGTAGGCAAATCAGAGCATGAGAACCATGTATTCCGAAGTTACGAGAATAATAGATTTGGTAACCAATGGTTGTCATTGCTGGTTACTCGATACTTTCCTGCGCCCCGTCTGGAAGGATTTTCCTGGGACGTTTCAGGATTCGCACAAGTATGCATCGGTCGAACGATGTACCACGGGATCGAATTTCCTGCCGGCTGGTCGATTGGACAGGGCAGCCGCACTACTTACTTGGGTATCCCGAGAATAGGGGATACAGCAGAGATAGCAGCCGCTCACAATCCGCGGGAAAAGAAAGGAGAGAATAGATGTCCGCCAGTTCTCCGTTTGGGCATAACATTGCTCCATGGTCAAATAATGCCAATCTCTAGACCAGTCCAGCATACGATGAAGATCTGTCGCCTGTGCGGTAAGCAGATTGGCGTGATTCGCCGCCCGGTGGAGCCACTTAGAACAGATGATTTTATATTTGGGACCGCACGTACTTCTCCGGGGCTGGAGCTGTTCTTTCTGCTCAACTAAAGAGCTTAAATTGTGGATCGAGTCATGTCGTCTTTCATGTCGTCGGCGAAACATGCTGCAAAACGCTCGCCACATATGGAGTAGCAGATTCCGCGTTTACGCGACCGCTGACTTCTCCACTGATGAACATAACCAACCGGTTTGCAGTGGGTGCTTTCCGAATGTCTATTCCTAACTTAGGTCTTTTCCGCACATTATTGCACTTCTATTCCGTAGAAGCACTCCGTACTGAGAATTACTGAACGTGGATGGTAGATAGAAAAGGGGTCATCAGCAGCGAAGACCCTGCCAAGACGGGAGGCGTAAATAGACATTAAGGAACTCGCATGGATTAATCCACCGTAAGGCGTCATTAGCAAATGTGCATCCAGATCAGAATCCGCGTTGATGAGGATAAACATTGTAAGGGGCAGGATGGACATGACTTCGGGTGGCAGACATTGATCTTTCCATGCGTCTTTCCATTCGAGAAGACGCCTGCTGACGGACGAGAGTGAACATAGAGGAAGACACTGGAACGATCTCAGTGTTCGCCAGATCGCGCGATCGATCGATCTGCCTGCAGGGCTTGCCCAGCTGATGACAACTGGCTATTCGAGACAGTGCAAGTGACCAATAGTTAAGTAGTGTGGAGACTCGATGGGCTCTTGGTCCAGCAACACAGACATGCGTTTAGTACCTATCGGCTCTTTTCACCGTCACTCGAGCTTCCTGGAAGGGGGATTGATCACGATAATCACTGACAGAGCGATGCAATGTGAGATTTCCGCTCTCAATTCTCAATTCTGCAGCGCCAACGCGCAATAATTCCCCGCAAAACTCTGTAGAGATGCGTCGTAAAAGTTCGCGCGTACCTCACCAACGACGAGGACGAAACAGTTCTGGGGATAATATGACAGACACAAAGGCCGTTGGAACCCCGGGGCCGATTGATGGTGATGATTCGCTCTCTGGAAGATGTGGCGTTGGACCAAAAGAAAGTTGAAACATAGCTAGAAGGTTGCTGAACGGGAGGAGATCGCGGGCCAGACAGTGGTTTTTTTCTGAGCCCTAGTGTGGATGTAACCCCCTCGGCGGTACATGAGCAAGCAACACACTGAGGGCGTCACCTCTGGGGATGTCTTTTTAGCACTGGACGACCCAGATTATTCTTTCTTGCATCACACGTTCTTTGCTCTTCTCCTCAGCCTGTTCATGGGCATTCTCTCATTTACCCTCGTCCTCTGACGCACAATCCATTCTTTCTTTAGTAACGCTCGGCCAAAAAAGCTCGAGACGACTTTCGTTCCGGTTCCCCACGCTCGACGCACCAGCCTTAGAGCCGGCCAGGACGATCTCTCTATAACTGGGAATAATACCCTTTAGTTGGCACTCCACTTCGACGCCTTCTGGGCAGTCCTGCGCAGAATATATAACTTGACGGTGCCCAGCTGGCTCTGCACCGATGTCTGGGCTGCCGGGTCGTCTACACTCCAAGCGATCGTCTTCGCATAGATTCCAACAAATACCGGAGATGGCTTCAGAAGGGTCTAGGAACCCCAATGACGCTACAATTGATATTCCCCTCTCAAATATTTCTAGTCGAGGGCAAACCGGGGTACGACAGGACGCGAACTATGAACCTCGCTCCGACCTCTCAACCCCATTCGAGATGGACGAGAAGGGGAACCCTTTTAACCAGGGTCCAGGTCGACGCAGGAGGCTGCCTGCCAATACGAATAGATCCTTGGAGGACCCGCAAGATGGCTCTCTTAACAGCCTAGGAAAACTATATACGGCTATCTTGAATTTCTCGGTCATCACGAGATATTTCATCTATGTGTCTCCTCTTGCATTGCTAATTGCGGTCCCCATCATTGTTGGGGCTACGGAAGTGGGACAGGATGCAAGGATCGGAGGTGTGAAGATTGTCTGGTTTTTCACCTGGATCGAGGTAGTCTGGCTGAGCTTGTGGTCATCGAAGCTGGTGGCGCATTGCCTGCCGTACGTCTTTCAGTACGTCTGCGGGATTGTGAGCTCGGGAACGCGCAAATATGCTCTTATCCTGCGAGCTTTGGAGATCCCACTGTCAATTGTGGGTTGGTGCATCGTCTCACTGGTGACGTTGCTTCCGGTATGCTCCTGAACAATACACATTGTGTCGTCCTGCAGTCAAGCTAATCGTAGATAGATCATGACACTCAACCCTGACAACAAAGCCAGAAACGACACTGCCGCGAAATCATGGGAGAAGACCATCAAGAATATATTGTTTGGTTTTCTGATCTGCAGTCTAATCTTTCTGGGTGAGAAGCTCATTGTCCAGCTCATCTCCGTCAGCTATCACCGAAAGCAGTTTGACCTCAGGATTAAGGAGTCGAAACATAACATCAATCTCCTGGGACAGCTGTATGAAGCGTCGCGGAACCTCTTTCCTGAATTCTGCAAAGAATTTAGGGACGAAGATGAGATCATCTCCGACTCGCTTCTGGCGACCAAGAGAGGAAAGCGTTCCAAACGGTTGAGTGCTGCGGCACCTCTGCGCCTGATTCGTAATGTCGGGCAGACAGCAGGACGTATTGGTGATAAGATGACTGCAGCATTTGGTAATGTTGCGCATGAAATCACTGGACAACAGCTCTTCAACGTTACCTCGTCACATTCGATCGTACTTAAGGCTCTAGAGCGGAGAAAGGCATCCGAAGCTCTTGCTCGACGTATCTGGATGTCTTTCGTCGTAGAGGGTCAAGAGTCGCTATCCCTCGAAGATATTGTCGAAGTCCTTGGTCCCGAACGACAGGTGGAGGCTGAAGAATGTTTCGCTATTCTAGATCGTGACGGCAACGGTGATGTGAGCTTGGAGGAGATGCTTCTCACGGTTACTGAATTCGGAAGAACCAGAAAATCGCTCTCTAAGAGTATGCATGATGTCGATCAGGCAATCCATGTCCTTGATAATCTTCTCCTCACGGTTGCATTCATCATCATGGTCCTTGTATTCAGTAAGTTCTCCGTACCTCCGTTCACGTCTCATAGCTAACGTGTTTCCCCAGTCTCGTTTGTCACCACTGGTTTCGGCACTGTTATCGCTGCAGGTGCTACTTCTCTGCTATCTCTTTCGTTCGTCTTTGCGACAACTGCTCAAGAAGTCCTTGGTTCTTGCATCTTCTTGTTCGTCAAACATCCGTTCGATGTTGGCGACCGCGTGACTATCAACAACGAGGACCTTATTGTCGAGCGGATCTCTCTCCTATTCACAGTTTTCCGGACTATCGATGACCAGCGGACTACTCAATGCCCAAATATCGTCCTCAATACGTTGTGGGTCGACAACATCACACGCTCGAATGCCATGCGCGAGCGCCTCACCCTGACTGTCGATTTCGGCACCAGTTTTGCTGATGTCCAACTGTTGAAGAAAGAAATCGAGAACTTTGTCCAGGATAAGGAGAACTACCGTGACTTCCAGCCAGATGTTGACGTCGAGCTTCTCGGAGTCGGTAATATGGACAAGCTCGAGCTCAGGGTCGAAATCCGTCATAAGTCCAACTGGTCCAATGAAAGCATTCGCGCCACCCGTCGTTCTAAGTTCATGTGCGCACTCGTCGTTGCTGTTCGCAAGATCCCAATCTACGGTCCTGGAGGCGGTGGTGCTGCTTTGGGTGATCCGTCAAACCCATCGTACTCTGTCAGCGTCTCTGATGAGCAGGCTAAAGAATACCGTGAGACGGCTGCTAAGAACAAGGCGGCTGGGCGTATGATTCCAGTGAGCGAGCTAAAAGACTTGAAGTCGCTTACAGAATCGCCGATACTCGAAGCAAAATCCACTTCAACTGACCTCGGTGACTCTGCCAGCAATGTCCAGTATCGAGGTGCCTCAGCTTCAGCAAACACTGATGCAGCATTCGCAAGTGCCTTGACTGCTCGCTCGCCAGGTGCAGACAAGGCACGTCCAGACGACGACGCTCTCTATCGTGCCGCAAGTGGCAGCACGGCGGGTGGCCAGAACCTCGACGTCAACGAGACTACTGGTCTGCTTCGCGGGGTCTCAACAGGAAGACGAAAGCCAAGCACCAGACTCTCCAGGTCCGGAACTGGCGCTCGACCTGCAACTGGAACTGAAGCTGGAGCTGGAGCAGCCGCTACGCCTACTGTGTCTGCACCCGCAGAATATCACGAATACGACTACTATAACCAACAAGAAGAAGAACCAAGCAATCCCTATGGCCACCAGTACACGTCCCAGCCTGGTCGTCCGTACGAGTCCACGCCTGCCATTCCCGAAACTGGTCCAATACCTCATTTGCAGGCCCCTACTAGCAGAAGGCCTGTTCAAGGGGGCGCAGCGTCCAGTCACCCATCTCAATCGCAGAACCCGTCTTCCGGATCTGGATACATTTAAAGTGGTTCGCTCGCTTTATTTTGGCAGCACCATTTGAACAATCCTTAGACTTTCTTGTCATATCCTCTTTTTAATCATTCTACTGTGTCTTTTAAGAATGCGCTTTCTTGTGACTTTCTAGGTTTTTCTCTTTTCCTTGAAACGTCTTTTGTCCGAATCATTGTCCCTTGCTGGCTATGGGGACAAGAATGAAAAAAGAAAGCGATAACATTTATAGACTGTGATTTACCATGTTGAGATGAATCCGAGCATGTGGAAAATAGGCGAAACATGTCATGTTTATATTAGATTGTGCCAAAGTTTGACATTGCAGGTCAATTCAATGACGATTCATAAATCTTTCATTTCAGCTTCTAATACAGTACAGCCTATGGATAGGTACATCAGGACTGCTAAAGTCTAAAAAGATCGGTCAGAATGGAGATTGGTATCATAGCAGCAGATAGTCAAAGTAATCTGGCAGAAATATGCCTTCAGGACTCGTCCGAAAATCCTGTCAGAAGCCATGTAGTGATGATCCTCGTCATAAGCACACAGTTCCTGTAATAGATATTTTCATTTCACGTATCGCTTATCCGTGGACATATCGTGGCAAGAATCTAATCTAGCAGCTGAAGATGATTCCTCATTTCGACTCCTTCCACGGGTACGAGACTTCATCATCCTTCCTGAGCCAGATCTTTGTCTTGCGCTTATTAACGACATGTTCGACAAACGCTTCGCGCGCATACTTTGTTTTGTATTTACGAATCCATCGAGGATCCCACAGCTCACTAGCAATACCGAGATCCTTGCAGCACCTCACTAGGGCGTTGGAACGGCAGCCTTCGGTGGCAGTAGGAATTCCGTCTGGCGAGAAGTAATCCTGTTCGCCGCGAGCGACGGATACAAGGCTGTTTAGAGGCGCAACCATTAGCCATTGGTTTCAATTACACTTGCAAGAAAAGAAAGGGAAAGGACAAGACAACACATACCGTCCATTACACACCAGAGCATACTCTCTCGTCACCGTCTTTGGCGTCACGATGCTCTCGCTCCTCGGAACGAGACCCCATCCACCCGGTCCAAAAGCACGGTTCAGTATCCTTCTGTATTTGATCTCTGGCAGGTAGACAATTCCATCTGGCTTTATCTCGACTTCTGCGGGATCTGTCTCTGCGAGCAAAATATCCGCAACTTCCTTAGGAAATGGAGCTGCGCTGAGACCGTGGAATGATCGTGTCCAGTCGACCTTCTCTTCCGGTTGAACCTCGAGCTCCAAAGGTCTATCCGAGAGGCCTGTTTTCTGGATATTTTCCGTCGTGGGGTGAGAGGGGGTCGGCGCGGCGACTTTGGTGGCGCGCGAGTTCGATGCAGAGGTAGAAGGGGAAGGAGTCGTGGACGCTGAGGCTGGGCCTGTAGGCTTTGCTGGAGCTGAAGGGGGAGATCGCGGTTCCTGGCGGAATGGTGTAGAATGGCTTATTGAACGACAGGAGATACGAGTGCTACCACAGGTAGCTGTGACCGGCCTTGGACCAAAACCATTGCGGGAGCTTGTCGCCAGTGATCGAGAACTGAACGAACGAGAAGTAAGGAGCAGCCTGCTAGAGGGCTTAAGCACCTCAGTGGTCCATATGGACCTACTCAGAGTGACAGGCGACATACTCGAGCGTATATGATGAATTGAAAGAGTCTACGCGACAGCTCCGATAAAGCTTGAGGCCGTCGTTCTGGCGCGATATACTATCACGTGATGTACAGAGGAGTTGTTGAGAGTGGCGGAAAATGACATTGTATCAGCCATCTAATGTACAGGTGATTGTTAATTGAGAAGAGAGGATATAGTACAGGGCTCGTACAAGCATGCACGTTTGTATTTCTAGAGTTCGTTGGCGCACTGCCATTCATGCGTCTTTAGATTCTGTTCTCTGGTCATTTCCATGGCGTTTCCAGCATTCACGGAATGCCTCCATCTGCAGAACGCGAATATTTGTTAGCAGGATAATCGGTATTGCTGTCAGTAGCATTGCAAATTCGATGTGCTCGAAATTCATTGTTGACAGCTAGCTAAGCATGTAAAACTCCGAGGCCTCACGGAGTCGATACTTGGTTCGGCCAGCTTCGGGGGATATTGTTGGGGGAGAGAAAATCTCAAGACTCACCTCTTTCTTGCAAGCTCTCCAATCCCTCTTTTCGTAGTAACAATCATTCATTTTGAGCTGTTCGGCTGTGCAGTGTCAACAACAGTATACACCTGGCAGATTATGATATGACTCACTTGCGCAGCCAGTGCTGAAAATCCTTTTATCCCTGCGATATTGAGGGTCAGTTCCAGAGCTTGAAGCCTTACTATCCTGTTCAACCGCTGGACTTACCAGTCATCTGGCTCATCGTCATCATTTGACGCGACTACTGGAGTGTACCCTTCGCTCTTAGACATCGTGAAGCCGTTCTTGTCTCGTCAGGCCAAGGTCTGAAAGAGGTAGAATTGCGGTTTTGCTCAGCACTCGGAACTTGGGTATTATCCCCGCTTCCGAAAGGACGAAAAATGTCCGCAGTCAATGCCAATTTGGCTTCCAAGAAGCTCAACGTCCTGGTCTACTCTGGTTCGTTTTCAGGGAAACATCTAACAGCGTTAAATTTCTGACTGTCATTCAGGCGATGGATCTACGGTGGAGTCTGTCCGTCATTGTCTGTACACTTTGCGGCGACTTCTGGCTCCAAACTATGCAGTCACCCCGGTCACCAGTGATATGATTATCAAGGAGCCATGGACCTCCAGCTGTGCGTTATTTGTTATGCCTGGCGGTGCTGATCTGGGGTACTCCAGGGTACTGAACGGTGCGGGAAACAGAAGGATTTCCACCTTTGTCCAGACAGGAGGTGCCTACTTAGGATTTTGCGCCGGTGGCTATTATGGAACTAAGAGGTGCGAGTTCGAGGTCGGTGACAAGACCATGGAGGTCATTGGTGAGAGGGAATTAGGCTTCTTCCCTGGGACCTGTCGAGGCTGCGCCTTTCCGGGTTTTGTCTATCACAGTGAAGCAGGGGCTCGTGCGGTTGAGTTGAAGGTCTCGAAGACGGCTCTAAGCACCGGCACTGTACCTGATTTGTTCCGTTCATATTACAACGGAGGAGGAGTATTTATTGACGCGCCTTCGTATACGGATAGAGGAGTTGAAGTCCTCGCTAGCTACACCGAGGAGCTCAACGTCGATCCGGGACAGGGAGCAGCAGCGGTAGTGTACTGCAAAGTTGGCGAGGGAGCAGCGATATTGACAGGGCCTCATCCAGAGTTCGTACGATCCCTCCAGATTGGCTACATGGTAACTAACACTTGGCAGATTTGCGGCTGCCAACCTAGATAAAAAGGCCGGCGGGCCTGAGTATGCCAAAGTAGTCGATGCTCTGGCACAAGATGACAAGGCCCGAACAGACTTTTTGAAAGCGTGCCTTTCGAAGTTAGGCCTCCAGGTTACTCAAGAGACAACAACGGTGCCGTCGCTGTCTACTCTCCACTTGTCTGCACTTCGTGCCGAAGATATCACTGAGCTCTTATCATCTCTAAGAGAGACCGTCACTCAGGAAGATGGACGAGAGTATTTGAAGGATGAGAACGATACCTTCTTTATTGAAGCTCCAAATGTCTGGAAGATGCAAGAGCTTGAAAAATCGCTTCCTGAAGGGGAAATCAAAGAGGAAGCAAAAGAAGAGACCCCGGAGTCTGTCGAAGGAATTGTCGACTACAACAAAATAGTGAAGCATGTCGTTGTCCACGACGAGCTTCCGTCTTCTAAGGCCACGCCTTATTTCAACCATTACGCTTTCTTTAGCAACCTGCAGAATTATCGATCCAAGTCCTCGGAGCCACTCTTTCAATTCGGTTCTCAGATCCTGTACGGAGAGGTCGTTACGAGTACAAGCACTATACTGGAGAAGTAAGCTTATTCGTTATTTATTTTCATATGATTACTGACGACCTGAAGGAACCCGAAGCTTCTTCGCCACTTGCCCACCGGTTTCACAGCCACTGCTACTGTCCAGGTTGCGGGCAGGGGTCGAGGTTCAAATGTCTGGGTTTCGCCAGCAGGAGCGCTCATATTCTCTACAGTCGTGCGACATCCAATTGAGAAAATGCAGTCCGCACCAATCGTTCTCATTCAGTACCTGGCAGCTATGGCAGTGGTGAAGGGAATCAAGAGCTATGACAAGGGTTATGAAGACATGCCAGTCAAGCTAAAATGGCCCAATGATATCTGTAAGCTTCTTATCCTGTCTAAATCTATACTTTCTTCTATCTCAGGTCTAACCGTCCTCCTATCATCAGATGCCCTAGACCCAGAACGGGCAGACGAGAAACGCTATACAAAGATCTGCGGTATTCTTGTAAACTCCCAGTACACTTCTAAGGAGTACATTGCCGTCGTAGGCATTGGCCTGAACGCGACCAATGCCTCACCGACAACCTCGCTGAATGCCCTGGTGGAGCACTTCCTGAAGGGTCGGAGAGCAGAGCCCATTACTCTCGAGAAACTTCTCGCTCGCATCCTCACCGTGTTTGAAGAGCTCTACGCCCGCTTCCTGCGCGTGGGCTTCGACAAGACGTTTGAGGATATGTATTACAGTGACTGGCTACACATGAACCAGGTCGTGACGCTTGAGGAAGAAGGCGGTGCTCGTGCCCAGATCAAGGGGATTACGAGGGACTATGGGTTGTTGCTCGCGGAAGAGCTTGGTTGGGAGGACCGGCCGACAGGAAGGGTTTGGCAGCTACAGAGTGACAGCAACAGCTTTGATTTCTTTAGAGGACTGGTCAAAAGGAAGGTCTGAGCTTCACTATGTGGTACGTATATAGTTTATATAAATCTCCAAACGAACATATGGATAGGAATAGAGCTGTACCCTCGAGCCGTATTGGGTTAAACCATACGCACTTCCGCAGTGGGGATATCATTGCCAGAATTATGCATTGTTCTGCTGGAACCAATTAGGCACTCAAACTGAATCTCCTCTGATGCGGGCTGCTCAAAATCCCCATAGGGACCAAAATAGATAATCATGGACTTCAGTCCATTGCAAACTTTGAATTATGTCTAGACAACCACTAGTATCAGAAGGAAGGAGATTGGGTGGATAGGAGATATAGTCTTCGCGACGGGATGAGGCAATAGAGGTCACAAACACATCATCAAGCTTCAGCTTTTATATATCTCAGTCTTGCTATTTCATCTCGAAAAAAATTTACCTTTTTTCCTTTATACCAGATAAACTGAAATCCTTGTAATAAGCGCTGCCACCATTCCATATCATTGACTCCGACATGTGTATATATTTTCCTGCACAAGTGACCTGTCTCACCGGTTCAGAGACAACTTGACAAACGAATACAAACATCATCTGAAATTTATGTCTGTGAGGAACTGATTGCCTGATACTCGCCCTAAGCGAAGCGTGGCTCGATGCATAATTCTGCACTTGCACTGTCAGAGCCCGCCTGGATTGTATGATTTCGGGATAAAACGGCAGACTTGACAAGGCAAGAAGATATGCATTCTCTTGAGCTAGAGAGAAGTATCTCCAGATCGTTTCGCGCATGTTTGATGCCCTCCAAGCACCTCAAACCCCATTCTCTTGGTCTACACTGAGACCTTCCCGGATGGTACACATGTGGCGGGGGAGATATCAATGACGCCTCGGCGCGAGTCTCGACCATCGACATCCCTCCACATCACCAAGGACGTGGCACGCGGGGCGACCCTTTATTTCGAAAGTTCAAGGGGCACAAACGTATTCCCCTGTTTGTTTTCTGTCAGTGCCTTCCGGAGCCCTTTTCGCTAGTAACCCCTTGGGGCGTTTGCTGAGCGGGAGCTGTGTTTGTTGGTTGCTTGCTTTAACTATCCGTCATACCACTTCTCAAAACTCAACTGCTCCCGCCCCCAACAACTAACTTCCTTGCGGCCTGATCATTGTCGCTATGCGCCGTGTCTGAGACGCTGTCATCCGTGTATATGTCAGGTGGCCTTATTGGAAGCCGACTTTTTCCTTTCTATACGTTCTGTTCCTGGCGAATTCGTACGAGCTTCTTGCTCGGAGCTTGATCTGGACTATCGGGATACCTACTGGCGTCACCGGCTCCATCTTCCCCATATCTACTTACTCGTGCGGTGTCACAGCACGTGCATATATATAGCTCTGCCAGTTCCTCCGCATTCACGGCGCTTGGTCCTTGCCCCGTATCTATTCTGCGCATAGACCTTTGCATGCCATAAAACTACTGGAGAAGAGAATCCGCTACATCAGCGTTTCCCAACGATTTGGACTTCCGGAGCGAAGATGTGTATCGCGCTCATATCAACGGCGCATCCCGATTATCCTCTTATTATCATCGATAACCGAGATGTACGCAGAGATCTACATACCCCGTTGTGCTGCAAGAGCGACATTTGCTGACCGTCTGCAGGAGTTCCTGCGCCGACCAACTTCTACTGTAGATTGGTGGCCAGAGCCGGCATCTCACGTTCTCGGCTCACGAGACCTTGCTCGTCCCGCTCAGGGAACGTGGATGGGCGTCACCAAACATGGCCACATTGCTGTGCTCACAAACTACCGCGAAGACATCCCCGCAGATGCGGTGGGCACGTGTAGTCGAGGCCTCATCGTCAGGAATTGGCTTACCCTGCCGCCGGACCAGAGACATTGCACGCAGAAGTTTATCGAGGACATGATCACGAGCAGCGCGGCCCGGAATGCGGGTGGTTTCAGTCTCGTGTGTGGAAAGATCCACGAACCACTGGCGGTCATGTCAAATCGCGTCTCGAATGTAGATGGGATCACCTGGGTGGCCAAGCAAGAAGGCGAGACCGTCGGTCTGAGCAATACAGCCTTCGACGACCGGTCGTGGAAAAAGATCCTGTTGGGAGAGCAACTGATGAAAGAAGCCATCGAGGAGCATGTGAAGGCTAAAGAAGGCGAAGAGGAACTCATTCAGAAGTTGTTGGATGTGCTCAATACGGATACGCTGCCGCGATTGAAGGAAGGTGTCAGCCTGGAAACCTATATACCCCTTCTACGCGAAAGCATCTTTGTCCCGGTCATTGGCGCCCAGGACAAAGAGAACAGGGCGGCAGATGAAGTTGCAGGTGGAAATGTCACGGATAAGGTCGCAGTTACAGCGAACGGGAGTACTCCGCCCGAGCAACAGTCCTACATGAGTGGGTTGTACGGCACTCAGAAGCAGACGGTCATCCTGGTCGATAAAAACCGTCGGGTCAAATATTTCGAGCGTACGCTATACGATAATGATGCGAACCCGATTCCCATTGGGAAGGGAGACAGGAGCTTTGAATTCGTTGTCGAGAAATAGGTCATGCTTCTCCATGGAGTATGAGCAACTGAGAGTCAGAGCCAGAAAGATATATTACAGTGATCACTTTTTCCGACATGATATAGCTCAGGCATCGACATCGATATTCCACGAATCCATTTTACACCGTCCCAAGACGGAGGCTTTATGACTGTACATGGCATTGATGATTCCCAGAGTTGCATTGTTGATTATTGTTCAGGGGTGGCATAGTTGTCGATGCATTAGCTAGTGTCTCTTTTCTATGAGTCCTGAAAGATGACTACAAAGATAGAATCTCATGTCTCAATTTAAGAATGAAATGTGCCAAGGACCGACTGTTATTAATTAATATCCCGAGATGGAGATCTCCAACAGAAGGCTAACTACATATATGCATACCAGCAATGGCAACTGCTCCAGAAGACAAATATAGAACACGGCCAAAAGAGACCCTGTTGACGATCAGGACAGTCAATAATAACTACTGGCAGTAGTCCGCTAATAGTAGCATCGCTGGATTGAAACCGCCTTAGACTGACGGTTTCAAGATGACGTAACTGGACGGGGGCATGCAGAAAGCCCCTGATGCTCTGTTCGTGGTTCCTGCGGCTGACAGTGGGCAATCTCAATAGCACATCTTCTTCCCAGGAGAGCAGTGATTATTCCTTCACTGTCGCGGAATGCATTCTTTGTTGGAATAGTCCTCGATCTGCTTTGCCGTTGGGAGATCCTCATCTGATCCGATCGGCCGCCTATTTGCGGCAGGCTGCTACCTAACCACCTCACCCAAGGTCGCGTGAAAGCTGTCCGCCCCGCATCTCATTTCTGATAAGAAACTTATCGGGTCCCTCCATCTGAGACCTGCCCCTATAAGCCTCCTGCGCCCGTGTGGGAGGAAGTTCAGAGATTTTTTATTTTCTTTTTCTAAAAAATATTTCTTTCAAGAATTCTTCACCATGTTTGGGATAATTGCGGACTTTTTATCGTGAGTGAGGTCTTGTTCAGCTGTTGCGGGTGCTGCTGGCTAGTCAATTTTATTGAGCCATAGAAATTGCAACAATGCTCTGAGCTTGGTTATTAACGTGTCGTATTCCTGCAGGTCCGTTATCAGTATTCTCTTCCCTGCCTTTGCTTCATACAAGGCCCTTCGTACATCAGATCCGAGGCAGCTGGCTCCATGGCTGATGTACTGGGTTGTGCTGACCGGCGTTCTGCTCGCTGAGTCTTGGACGGTTTTTATCCTGGGATGGTATATCTCCTTGCGGCATGAGTGTAATTTCACGATCATGTGGACGATGGCTAACACGGTCTTGCTCTGTTCTCCAGGTTTCCTTTCTACAGTTGGATCCGTCTGGGCTTTATGGCCTATCTCGTCCTTCCTCAGACCCAAGGAGCCCGAGTGTTATACCAGGAATATGTTGAGCCCTTCCTCGAGCATCACGAACGCGAGATCGATCTGTTCATCGGTCGCACCCATGAGCGTGCCAAAGCAGCCGGACTGCAATATTTCTACATGGCCATTGACCTGATCCGGGAGAAGCTCCTGGGTCTCCCTCCTCAGCAAGCAGCCCACGCCGCTCCTCCTCCGTCTGGCGGTGCTGCCGGTTATGCGCAATCGCTCATCGCGCGTTTCAACCTGCCTTCTGCCGCGGCCAGCAGCTTGTCAGCGCCTGCAACCGATCTATACTCGATGTTGAGCTCAGCCGTCACCAATGTTGCTTCTACCGGAAAGAGCCGGGATATGCAAGCGGATGAATTGAGCGCCAGCGGCACTCTTCTGCCGCGAGAGGTGGCTTCGCTCTCGCCTGCAGAGAAGGCCAAGTTCATCGCAACGCAGCGTGAACGACTCGACGTGCTCCGTACGGCCCTCGCACGCGAGGAGAAGAACCTGGGCAGTGACCATCTGGCCGAACCAGACGAGGATCTTGCATACGGCTCTGCTGCAGGCCTGCGGAAAAACCTCAGCAACAACTCGTTCGACCATATTTCGCGCGACGATCTGAGCGTCTCGAACGGCACGCGGGACCCTTCGCGCAGTCGTTCTCGCTCCCCGGCTGCAAGAGGAAGGACGCCTAGCGGTGGCTGGACGACGGGCTGGTTCAACGGGGTGTATCGAACGACGTCGGGCGAGTATCCTGCTGCGAAGTCCTCCGGCGTGGACAGGTAGATAGACTCACCTTGCAGCGGTGACACGGAGTCAATTTGAGAGAGCCTTTTTCTTTCTTTCTTTCTTCTCTGCCATCACTATTTTGTCTTCTTGTAGATGCTCCTGTAGAAATTGGAGACAGGAAGCAAGATTAGACGTAGCTATTTGGATCAATCAACCAACTAAATTCAAACCATTTTCTTCCAGGACTAAGCACGTATCCGATCGACAACTGCCATCTTTCAACGGCTGAGATAAAAGAATCAGCGTGAAGCCTAGGAGGATGTCATAGACTATTGTAAACCTCTTGACTAAAAGGAAAAGGAAAGTCAAAAGGGAGCCTGAGGAAGAAAATAGATGCATGCGTTGGGTACAGTATATGTGTACTAGGTCGTCTTCACTGGGCTAGTAGTAACTACCGTGGACGTACGGGTCTAGACTTGCGAGATCCGATCGGTATGAGATCCAGTCTGACAGGACGTAGCTAGCTACTGATCGATATAATACTTTAAATTACGACGGTTAGTCCATGCATGGAAGTGGAGGGGAAATAGCTATCCCTTGCTTCGGCAGTATGTCTTTAAAAGTGACTACAGAGTGCAGTATACCATAACGGAGCAGTATGTACAGTATTTCGTACCTGATCGACGGGGTAGACATGGATGCGAATATGTTTCCATCCTGTTGGCTGGGAGCGGACCTTCGACATGACTGATTCCGGTGATGTCAGAAGGATCTCTGACTGAGAAATGGTTGGATGGAAGTCGCTTGTTCCTCGAGAGGGCAGCGAAGTTAAGCATTTTGATGCTAGGGATGCGGTGGCGCCGACTCGTCATGATGCGTGCTGGTGGACCCGAAGGATGAACCCGACCGAGCGGAAATGTATTGCCCGTGCCTTGCTGTTCGTCGAACCAAGGGCCGGAGTTCACGATATTCTACGATTGAGATGATCATCTGGGTCGTTGGTGGTCTGTTTTCCTGAGGATACTTTTGGATGGGTAGTCTATTGTTCTTGTGAAATGCAGCTGTGGTGAAAAATCGAGGCAGTTGATAATGGCGTATACTACGCGCAGGCTGCTTGAAAACTCTCCTAGACGCTTCGAGACGGTATCACCCAAGCCACTGGTGACAAGGATCATCACCGTAGAGAATCTCGTACATGTCGAAGCAGGGTTTCGTCATGGAAGCGTCAGGTTGGCGGTCGATGGATATAGACTGTATTGCCCGGGGAAGAATATCCTCACCGTCGGAGTCTCGGCAGGCCTGTGACGGTCATGCGATTGATCATTGCTGGCTTGAGTTAGTAATGATATGGCGACACGGTCGTGTTTCGCGCACGGGCAGCGTCGCGGCTCGACAATGCTGAGGCATCGGTGCACGAGTCGCGACTCCGATGGGATGGGCCATCGCACGTCGTCGATCGGTCAGTCGAGGCCCGAAAGGAATCAGAGCCTTTCTTATCTTCCTCATCTTTGAGCGTGTTTCTATTTTCGATGGCTCCTTTCTTGGTTGTTCTTTGGCCGCTTTGTTCCTCCCAGGAACGAACTCCTGTGAAAATGATGATAGACTAGCTTCAAGAGAGGTGAAATGCTTTCGCTGTCCATGTTTGGGTCTCCACTGCGGATCCTTGGTTCGCGGCCAAAAATATCGATGGCTTCGGAGGACTCCGCAGACAGGCGCCCAGATCGTGATGCTAGAGCAACTGTCCTAGACCCGTTTCTCTCGCCAGGAGCTTTGACGACCCGGATATCGTCGCAAAATGACCGTGGGTTTGCAGCCCCAGGCGGGCCAAGCTGGTGCCCACGCGGGGGTTGGCGAAGTCGGGTGTGAATTTCACCCAGGGAAGGGATAGAAAGATATTCGTAGATAGTCTAGCTGCAACTAGACTCTGAGTTGTAGCCGTTGCCTGACCGGCTGTTAGCTGTATTAGCTTGTTCATGTCTGCTGTCCGGTAGTAACTGGTAGTAATCATTTAGTATTCTTCCGAATCATCACTGTGTTGCATTCAGGATACCGCTGCCTCGAGTCTTGAGAGATGACAAACGAGTGGCAAAAGGCACTCACAGCTGAGAGGCAATGTATGAGATGTATTTTCGGGGATTGTTCGTCGGGTTGCTGACGGCAGTTCCGAAGAGACAACGGGCGTGGTACAATGCAGCGCCCTGTAGGAGACTAATAATGACCAGCTCAGTGGCTCTGCTGCGTCAGACACAACTAGGCAAGAATGCAGAATCGAGGTGAGAGATCTGGTCTGCCTGGGGAGGGCCATGGAACAGGGCAAGTCAAAGTGGTGTTATATTGGTTCTGTGCGCGGGAGGGCAACGGAGATAGACAGCGGACAGAGGAGCAGAGCAGAGCAGCAGACTGCATCAGTTAACAGGATAATAATTTAATAGTTAATAATAATAATAATAATAGTAATAATAATAATACTACTAGTTATTACTTTAAGATAATTTAATGCACTGCGACAACAGTAATACACACACGGGCGCATCATCCCTTCCACTCACTCTCTAAGCGGGAGCCCGTCCAACCCCAAAATCTGCCACCTTCTTCTGCCCGAGCCTTTCCTCTTTTTTTCCTCTTTCTTCCTCCCAACCCATCCCCAATTTACCAGCGGATCCTCTTCTTTCATCGAAGCAGGACGATCGCGGATACAGTAGTTGTCTGTATCATCCCGCGCGTGGTTTATCGGACTGATCCCGTCACTGTCGTGGTGAGGATTCACAGCCACTCCTTTGGCGAGTTTGGCTCTCCGGACGAGTCCACAATTTTTTTTCTTCCTTTTGGGAACTTCGTTTTTCTTCACCCAAACAACCTCTCAACTCCCGTTGACCTCCCACCACCACCACTCGACTTCGTGGTGATTTTCCCCTGGAGGTCGTCTTATTTTCATCTCCCTACCGAGGTGTTCTCGTTGCGGTTCCTTTTCGTTCTCTGATCCCGTTTGTTCAAACTGGATCCTGGAACGTGTGAACCCTTCGCCTTCTTTTTTTTTTCGCGACCTGACATCACAACCCATCATCCAACCTCTTCGCCGTTGAAGTGATCGCGACACCACCTGTCTAATGACATCGATCTCTCAGAAGCCGGGCCTTCAACCTCAGGGACAGAGCAACACCAACCAGGCCGCCTCTCAAGCGCACTCTCCCTCGCCCTCTGTTAGTGGGAAGTCGTCGCCCCTGGCACCTGTGCCGGCGCCTGCATCGTCCACGGGCAACAGGACCTACGCCAACGCTACCAAGAAAGCCGCCGATTCTACCGGCGCTCAACATGGAAAGTCGCCCTCTATCTCTCCAGTGAACGGCAAACCCATGCAGCAATCTCAGTCGTCGGGAGTGACCATCGTCAATGGTGCTCCCGCCCAACAACCGCCTCAGGGCGACCATTCCCGCAAACCCTCTGTGACCATCAGCTCTGCGGGCACCAGCGGATATATCCCCAACGGTGGATCTGCCCCCAGCCGTCCGAACAGCATCCAGTTCGGTGCGTTGAACCAGCCGGGCTCGAGCTCTCCCAGTATGGGAAACCCCACTGTGTTGGCCAGCCAGTCTCCCGGAAACCTGGGCGTTGCGCCCTCGATGAACCCTCGAATCACTTCTCCGCAGACATCCCCCTCCCCGATTCCTCAGCCTGCCTCGAGTGGCGGCAGACCTCCTTCGACGTATCAGTCGCAGGGAAATCCGGTGAACTTTGGAAGCTTTGGAGAGTCGGGAGACGCCAATGTAAGTGAACCTGGATACGCAGGAACATTGCACACAGATGGGCGCTCGTCTGTTTTGCATGTTTCTTTCTTTGAAAAAGCTGATGGCGGTTTCCTTAACACTAGCGACAGATGCGTTCTACACCCCAGGGTCCTCTGGGACCTGGTCCCCAAGCCAGTCACCTGCGCCGCGAATCCTCCCAGTCGGCTCATAGCGACATGAGCAACCACATGGCCGGCGGTCCCGCTGGCCCCGGACGTGGTGGTTACCCTCACCAGGGCGGCAGAGGCCGCGGATACTCGCAATCCGGTTATCAGGGTCAGATGCCCTACTCGCCAGGCCCCAGCTTCCGAGCGACACCGAATCAACCCAGAGGTGGGCCGAATATGGGACCCCAGTTCCATGGCCATAACCAGGGACGCCCTCTTGCTCCTCCGTTCCCGAACTCGCCGCACCAGGCCAACCGCAGCCCTGCCCTGGCGAACTCGCATCCCGTTACTCCCCAGATGAACCAAGTACCCATGGCGCACCCGCAGATGCAGCCCCAGCATTATGGATATCAGCAACATATGGGACCCCAAGCTGTGAGACCCCAATCTTCTTACTCTAAGACCCTGAGATACCCAAAAAAGCAACGCAATGGAACCCATCGTCACCCATCTGCTGCAGCAACCCTGAACCCCTCGTCTTCTGTCAACCTTCCACCCCCTAATCTGGCTCCTGAGAGTGGTCAATTTGAACGGTATCTAATGCTGATGAAAAATCAGGGCTATCCTCATGCGTACGATCCTAGTTACGGGTACTACAATGCCGCATACGGCATGCAGCCGATGCAGTACATGACCCCTCCGTCGCCGCAGCCCCGACCCGGCATGCCGTACAACCCCCAGGCACCGTACATCCAGAACCAGTATCCGGCAGCAGTTCCAGCTGCTGCAGGAGCGACGCCGTTGTCGCGCACCCCCTCGCAGATGTCCAATGACCGACCTGGTTCCAGCCTTGGTCAAGGAGCTCCAGCTGGTCCTCCTGGCCCTGGCCATGCTCACAGCGCCAGCAGAACATCGAACAGCCCGGCTCCCCCGAAGAACCACTTCATCATCCCTCCTACGAAAAAGAGTCCTCTGGTCATTAAGGACCCCGGCAGCGGTGCCGTCAAGACCTTCGAGAAGCAGCCAGCTTCTCCCGCTCGTGGCACTCCTTCCCCTGTGAAGATCTCCACGCCTCCTCCCCGCGCTGCAAGCGCAGCTGACAGTGGCAAGTCTGAAACTAAGCAGAAGACTGATGAGGAGAAGAAGCAAGAGCTCAAGGAGGCTGTCCGTCAGCGAATTGAGCAAGAGGAGGCCGAGCAGCGTAAGAGGAAGGAAGAAGAGGAAGCTCGAAAGGCAATGGAGGAGCTTTCGCTGAAGGAGAAGGAGGAGAAGGAGAAGGCTGAGAAAGAAAAGGCCGAGAAGGAGAAGGCCGAAAAGGAGCAGGCCGAGAAAGAAAAGGCCCAGAAAGAGGCTGCTGAAAAGGAGAAGGCCGAAAAGGAGGCTGCTGCCGCCAAGGAAGCGGAGGCCAAGGCTGAGGAGTCCAAGAAGGCCGAAGAGAAGCCTGCGGATGACGATGAGATCGACTACGATGCCATCGAGCGCGAATTGGCCGAGATTGAGGCCAAAGAAGCTGCAGCTGAAGCCGATTACTACAGAAAGAAGCAGGCCGAGAAGGAGGAGAAGGAGCGCAAGGAGAAGGAGGAGATGGAGGCGTACGAGCGCAACATGAAGCAAGCTGAGCGCGAAGCTGAAGCTGCTGAGGAGGCTCGTATGAAGAAGCTGGAGGCCGGTGATGACTCCTCCAAGAAAGACGTCTTCGCTTCCCTCGGGAAACACAGCGAGTCGACGCCCGGTTCTGAGACGCCTGCTGATAGCGGAGCTGCTACTCCTGCGTCCGAAGCCTCTATGGGACCGCCTGCGAAGCCCAGCGGCCTTAAGCGTGACAAGCCTGCTGCGCTCAAGCTGGAGACCACCAAGGCTGTCGAGCCACCCCAGCCAAGTGCTGCCATGAAGTCGTTGCAGACCGCTCGCTTCCTCGAGGACCCTACTAAGGTCAGCTATCCTTCTTCAGTGGCGTCTCCAAACCCAGCCTTGAACACCAACGCTCCGGCCGACCGGAAATTCAAGTACAACAAGGAGTTCTTGCTGCAGTTCCAGAATGTCTTCAAGGAGAAGCCGTCTATTGACTGGGATGCCCGTGTCCGTGAGACAGTCGGTGACAGTGGTGACTCGCGCCCTCAGTCTGCTCGTACGCCGTCAATGGGTGGACGGAACACGTCTCGCCCTGGCATCCCGCAAAACTTCCAGATGGGCACCTTCGGCCAGATGCCGGGTTCGCGCCAGTCGATGCCCCCCGGAACGACTTCGGAGCAGCGCTTCGCACTGTCGAACGCAGCTCGCTCCTCCATGGGCGGCAACCCGTTCGGCTCCTTCGGTCGCCCCGGTCTGGGCATGGGTGCTCCTTCGATGAGCCGCTCCGGATCATCCTCCTTGCACGGTGGTCTTCCACAGTCACCCCGTATGTCTAGCCGCGGCGGTACTCGTTCGGATAGCAAGCGCAGCAAGCAGGCTTCCAAGAAGGAAGAGGAGGCCAAGAATGCCATGCCTCCTGTTTCCGTCAAGGAGTTCAAGGCCCTCACATCTTCCAGTGGTTGGAAGCCTCGCAGTGTCGGCCAAGCTGCTGCTGCTGCTGGTCCTGCCCCTGGTGGCGAGGGTCTTATGCCGCCGGATGTTGTCCAGCGTAAGGTTAAGGCCAACCTGAACAAGATGACACCTGAGAACTTCGACCGTATCGCAGGCCAGATCCTCGAGATTGTTTCTCAGTCCAAGGAGGAGTCTGACGGACGTACTCTCCGCCAGGTCATCCAGCTTCTTTTCGAGAAGGCTACTGATGAGGCCCACTGGGCACCTATGTACGCCAAGTTCGCGAAGCGCATGCTGGAGAGCATGAGCGCCGAGATCAAGGATGAGAGCATCCGTGACAAGATGGGCAACGTCGTCGCCGGTGGTAGCTTGTTCAGAAAATACCTCCTCAACCGTTGTCAGGAGGAGTTCGAGCGTGGCTGGAAGGTCAACCTGCCACCCAAGCCCGAGGGTACCTCCGAAGAGGCTGCCATGATGTCGGATGAATACTACGCCGCCGCTGCTGCTAAGCGTCGTGGTCTTGGTCTGGTCAAGTTCATTGGTGAGCTGTATAAGTTGGGCATGCTGACGGAACGTATCATGCACGAGTGTGTCAAGAAGCTGGTTGACTACGAAGGTATCCCCGAGGAGGCCGAGGTTGAGAGTTTGGCCAGTCTGCTGCGCACCATTGGTGCTAGCTTGGACGCTTCTGACAAGGGCCGAACTATGATGGATGCCTACTTCGGCCGCATCACTATGATGATGGAGACCCCTGGTCTGCCTAGCAGACTAAGGTTCATGCTCTTGGTAAGTGTTCCATATTGGTTTATTGCTTACGGTCACAGTAGACTGACATTTGTGATTTCCCTTAGGACATTGTTGATCTTCGCAATGCTCGTTGGCAGTCCAAGGACGGCGACAAGGGCCCCAAGACGATCCAGGAGATTCGTGAAGAGGTATGAATTCAACGAATCAGTGCTCTTTCTTTCCACTCAGGATGCTAACATCTTCTCAGGCCATGCGCCAACAGCAGGAACAGGAAATGGAACGGATTCGCCAGCAGTCGAACAGAGGTGGCCGCCCCGCCATCGGCCGTGGTGATGCTCGTGGATTCTCCAACGACTTCCGAAACCAGGCACCTCCCCCAGACTACGCTTCCAGCAAGGTCGGAACCGATGATCTCCGCAGACTCAAGACGACTAGGAACACCAACCAGCCCATGTCGTTCGGACCCTCCAGCATGTTCGGCTCCCGCAGTAGCAGTGGCCGCAAGAACCTGGGCCCTGGTGGCAACCTGGTTCGCGGCAGCGATGACAGCGCAGCCAGCAGCCGGAGCGGAACGCCAGGCGCAAAGAAGGAAGACAAGGAGGCTGCATCCTCTATTAATGCATTCAGGTGAGGATTGCAGCTTGCTTGTGCCTATGGACCCCGCGTTTTAAATTATCCTGTTCTGGAAGCTAATCTACTTTTCTGTATCCAGCGCCCTGGCCAGCTTGGAAGACCGTGACAACATGGCTACATCTCCTCCATCCAACCCAACCTCTCCCCAAATGACGAAGTCACGACCCGCCGTGAAGGCCCCCTCGAAGGACGGTGAAGGTACGGCATAGACGCTGAACTACATTTCCTATTACATTCTTCCGGAAGACAAGATTTTTCAAGGGGAGGCCCCTTGACGGTCATGCTATGGTGGGTTAGACCAAGTGTCGACTTGGAAAGAACCCCGATCCTATAAGCATGCGATTTGGGAGGCGTGGGGAGGAGAGAACAAAAAAGCGGAGATCGATTGCTACTGGAATGCGTGCTTCATCTTTTCAATACCCGGAGAGCATGAAGACTTCCCGTGGCCGAGGATTGGCGCACGGATGGGACTTCAGGCTAGCCACCAGCTTGCTTACGTTTGTAGTTCCTTTTTCTTTTCTTGCATTGCATTTGCACTGGGTGGTGCGGTTAGTTAATTCATCAGGCTACGTCATGCTCGTTTATGAATCGTGGATTTCCTTGTTCCTTAGAAACATGTTCTTTTCTTCAGTTTCCTTCTTTTCCCTTTTAGACGAAAATTGTGTTAGAAAAGTCTCGACTTTTAACTCTTTCTTGTCTCAATATGACGAGCACACCATTCAACCCATGCGTGTCCGGTGTACTTTTTATTCTCTTTTTTCGACTCCTGTTTTACTCTCGGGCCAGTACGCCGCTGTATTGAGCTTTCTTTTTTTTATTTTTCTTCCTTGTCTATCAGGACTTGACTTTCCCGGGCAGGAGACCCGGGGATCAGCAAAACGAGAAACGAAAACGATGACAAGGCTGGAAAAGGACAAAAAAGGGAAAAGCGTTGGCAACGGTTTTGCTTAACATGGGAAACGTCTTTTTTGGCTTGGCCTTGGATGTGCGCGTCCATACTCTTCTCACTTCCATTGTAATTATATTACGCTGTCTTGAGTTTTATTTTTGCTAAGTGTTTCTCGATATTCAATGGCTATTGTCCTGTTTATAGCTAGCACTGCAGAAGCGAAATTACCAGTATGAGAAGATTACATTATCATTTAACAATCATTGCTCTTACTCTGGCTCTTGTTACTATAGTATTATTAACTATTAACTATCGTTCCTTGGAACGGGGGAATGAGAAATTCGTTTCTTCGTTAGGTAAGAGCCGTGTTGTGTATGTATTTGTATGTACGTGAGTTAGAGAAGGGAGACAGCAGTGAATGACAAGTTATCTCTGTTGACTATCACGACGTCCTAGGTTCTATGTAGAGGTTGGATGGTATTTCCACTATCCTGGTTCTGGTTTCTTGGTGCAGCGTGTATTGTGCAAGGGTATCTTACAGATACAGGATGAATTAAGGGGCAACAAGCAAAAACACCTGAAATGCGCTCTTGAGGATCTTCATAGTAATCTCGTAACAATGCTGGAGAGGGGGGTATACATTAGGGGTAACAGACTGAAGGAAAGATGCAATCGCGTCCCAATGAATGTAACTGGAACGCTAGATGAGAACTCCTCAGGAAAGCAGTAGCAATCTATTGTGTCAGGTCGTCAACATTTTCCAAGGTCGGAAGACGGTTTGTAATGCAAATGTGAAATGCAGGAGCGGACACCAAAGGCTACCAATAGCCATGCAGACGAAAAATGGAATAATTATGCCTCTGTTGTCTCATTTGCCTGCTTTCCATCCCTGTGGGCACTGTCCGCTTCAGATGGTTGTGACAGGGCTGAGTTGGACACAGAAGTGCCGTCGTCAGAGGAGCCAGGCTCGGTAGCTTCAATGTTCTTAGGAGTTACAGTCCCACTGCTACCTGCAGACGCCGAAATAGGGGTTTCATAGCCTTGACCTGGTTCCGCACTTCCAGGCGATGGTCCATCTTCGAGTTGCTGAACAACTATATTCGGGTATCCGGCACCTGAATTCGAAGAGTTCTCCACTTCATCGTTTCCGCTCACGGCTGTTTCCAAGCTAACATCCTGCGGATCTTTGTTCAAGTCTGCAGCAGGCTCAGTGGCTACTGGTTGGGCAGTGCCCTTTGCGTCAGACTCGCTTTCGCTTTCAGTAATCGACGGGGTGTCGAGATCGCCTAAGATCGGACTCTTCATGACGACGGCATTTGGCGACTCCGCCCGGGGAATTTCCAGCTCAGTATGAACGGCCAATTTGTCGGCCAATTTTTCTTCCAGGTCGCTACTCTTGCTCGACAAGGTATCTCTAGAATGGCCATGGAGGTGTTCGCGGCTCTGGTACGCTGACCGAGGCAAACCGATGGCTTTAGCTACTGCAACGGCTTCAGCGTCGGCATTTCTCAGAAGACTGTTGTCGCTGTTATCCGGTATATTGAACAAGCCACTGCCGCGCTTCTCACTCATTTGCAGGATGTTGTTGTAATTGCGTCTTGTTGGGTCGGCAAGACGCTTCTTCTTCTTCTTTTCGCGCTTCGCAGAAGGACGTACAACGATGACTGGGATTGGCGACTGCTGCAGACAGTACTTTGAAACAGACCCCGGAAGCAACCCCTGCATGCTGTTCATGTTTCGACCACGGGTACCGACGACGAGAAGCGCAGGCTCATAGATTTGGATCTGTCCATGTTAGATCGGTTCATCACAGACCGGCACTGAACACTTACCATGCGCTGTATAATTTCCTGCACTCTTCCAATCGCAAGTTCCAGAACCAGACTGATTGCTTTTTCATCTTGGCTATTCTTCTGAATAACCTGTTTGAACAGTTTCTCCGCCTCTTTTCTGTATTTTCCTTCCTCGACACTGGAGTCACTTGCTATTTTCGAGTCCTTTTCAACGACTCGCAGGCAAACAATCTCATCGCCATCATCGATGAGTTCATCCATGAGCCATTCAAGAGCGAAATCAGAATATTCGTTCTGGTCTGTACCGCATAGGAAGGTGCGACTTCGCCGAGTGAGCTGGTAGCCTCTGTGCTTGTAATTGAGGGTGAATGAGAAGTCGGTGGCATCACGATTATCGAAGGTATCGAATGATACACCGCGTTGGTAGGTACTAAACAACAGTGGTGTCAGCTCAACTGTGCGCAGGAGTCGCATGATTTCTGAGGGAAGTATAGCGCAATAGATGTCTACAGCAAACGAGCCATTTCATATTCTTGAAGGGGGGAGGACGCGTTCAACATACTCTGGAGGTGGAGGAGATGGCACTCTGGCGACGACTTTCTTGTCATGGGCCTGTTGTCGAGACGATAGAGGGCTCTTGATGCTCCCAGTTCGACGGGGGAAGGAGGGAGAGTTTGGAGAGCCAACGCTGAACTGTATCGACCTTCTGCGGCTGTCATCTGCGGGTTGAGAAGACCCTCTGGGCCCCAGCCGGAAACTCAGCGCACTTCCTGGTCGCCGCGACACGCGCTCATCTTCATGCCCATGCGCAGAGTTAGCGGATTTGATTGAAGGTTCAGGCGACGGTGATGGCATTTTGGAGAACGTTGCGGTTTCCGTGGCACCACAGTTCGGCAAAACACTGTTGTTCAACTAAATCGGGATAACCTAAGCCGTGAGATCCTAGGTATTGTTTGACAGACAAAGTTTCTGGGTATTCTTGGTGTCATTCACGGTCGCAATAGCACTGGAGTGTCTCTAGCAAACGCGGTAGCGAGTGGAGGATCGGAGTATCAGATGGATGTTTGTCGATAATATATATCGACTGCACAGGAAGTATTGCGCTTATTCAACCGCCGTAAGTGCCTTGCGATAGAAATAGTTGTTGTTGACACCTGATGGCAGACAATGAACTGGATGTCTATTTCCGCTTTGGTTCAGCCACCGCGGAGCTCCTGAAAGTCTCGAGTAGGCACAAGATCGCAGACGCTATTCATGGCAAGAAACAAAGGCAGAAAAACATTCGCATCCTCCGACTAGAGCGACAGTCTGCTCTAGGAGGATAGCATTCAAGGAGGTCAGGCAGAGCTGGATGGTTGTAACTCGGGTTGCTTGAGTCAGGCTGAGCTCCCCGAGCGAGATGGGAGAAGCCGATCCGCAGCGGGGAGCGGCAGAACGGGCTGACCGCTTTCAGACATTGCGGCGGTGCTCTCACTGACTTGTTCGTCTTCCTCAACCTCCAAGCCCATTCCAGGCCAGATTCTACGACTAGCAGCCCTCTAGCCGCATTGCCAGGGTGGCTGGTGAGCGACGCCAGAGGATCTACGTGCGCCTGGAACGCGCTGGCAGAAAATAGCGACACACGTCCAGTGGCATGTCCAAATCTCCGGATGACGGCCAAGAATCTCAGCTGCAGCTAGGAGAGTTTCTCGCGATTATCACGGGTTGCACGTCGAGTCATGCATTATCGGGTGTTATCGTACGATCCCCCGCTCTGTCATCTTGAGGGGTTGTCTGTACATGATCTGTTCGCTGCTGGATATCGAAGCCGGTCCAGACAGGTTGATGCCACAGATTGATTCGGTAGCGCTGGCTCGTCTGATTTTGTGTACTCTATGGCGCCCGACGTGGATACACTCTGTGGATCTCGATATCCACAGGATAAATGGGCGTAAGGGAATTATCAGACATGTTCTCGTTCAAGAGTAAACATAGCATGATCTGGAGATGAAACAGCAGCAGTCAGTATTCCCGGTTGGGCAGCTAAACCAGCTGACGATGCACAGTCCAAACATGTGAATCGCATCTATGGCACAGTTCCACGATATTCGACTCGATTCATGTATCCCCACCCAAGCAGCTTAGAAGGTGTATCTACTCCGTATTGTACGTACATACAACTCCGGAATCAATGACCGACTAGTTGGAGCACATCAAATACGGCCTAAGGGGGTGCCTTCTCGTCCTGTTTTGCAGTCCACTGGATCGCATCCCATCTTACAAGATGACAGCGCAGCAAAAAAAAGCAAAAGGGACTATGTTGAATGCCGGATTGTGCGACTCGCAAGAAGTACCAATGAACCGGCGACCACCTCCAGATATTATTACCAGCAGACGCATCACAAATGGATTTAAACGAATCGCGCCATTTAGCCTGCTTCCCGCTTACTCCTGAGCCCGCGAAATCAGGATGTCGATAATAAAGATCGTAACATGTCGACATCCATCGCTGAATATTAATAATTACACTCAACTGTGCTGACAAAACACATACTGGCGGAGAATGCCAGCCTATCTCCGACGCCTTACGCCTTGACCAACTGACAGATTGGTTCCGTCGCGGTCTGGGCCATAGTAAGCAGTCTCTACCATGGTTCTGCCAGAAGACAAACACCAAGGGAACAATAGACAGGCCGACGGAGGAACTTCCGCTTATGTCAGAAGTAAAATCTGCCATCCAAGTCGTGCACAACAGAAATGTCAAGAAAGAAAGTAGAAAAAAAGGAGGCGAAAAGGGAAAATAGAGTCTTCGCACCCAAGGTACGGAGTACAGCTCATCGAAACCCCGCGGTTTTCTTGTTTTTTCATGTTTCAAAAGTCTAGGCGAATCTGCAGCTAAAAGGCTAAGCCCAAATACTCTGAACTATAGTAGTTTTATCCCACTCACTGCCGAAGGACGTCCGAGCTCGGGCATCTGCATAGTCCTACGAACTCCTCCTAGAAAAAATTTTTCCTGCTATTATTCTTTTACCACTTGGGGTAACTATAGGATATAGTTACTAGTAGTACGGAGTATAGTTAGCAACAATAATAACATGATACACACCGCATCTGCGTCTAAGGCATCATGCATAGCCGTTGCTACGGTACTGCTACCGTTGTTCCTTTTTCTCCAACTAGTACTACTCAACCATCGCTGTAAGAAGAAATAAGCACAAGATCCGAAAGTTGAAACCCGATTATCCGAGAGACGTTGGTACAGACACTTTCCTTTTGCCCACGGACCAGGTGACTAGAATAGGGCCCGACTGACCAGCGGATGCGTTATCCATCGAGCCCCTCTTTTTTTTTTCTTTCTTCATCTTCACTATCACCATTTCCTGCTTGTTGTCAAAGTGGATCCCGACTTGGAGAATTTTTCTAAGGTCCCATCAAAGGGTCGACAACACTATGGTACTGTATTTATCCAGAAAAGAAAAGGGTGAAAGACCCCACTAACCTCAGATCTCAGTCTCTAGTCTATCTACTCCGTACTCCTAACCACCACTGTTAAAATACACAAGCATCCAGTACGGAGTAGTAGTAAATCACAATATAGATCCATGTGCTCGGCCCAACATAGTGACGGGCCTGTGCGTGTTATACAACTTGCACGGGAAGCATAATAATAATGCAGGACAGGATAGGATAGAACACATGATCCTCCTCTTACCCTGTGTTTATAGTCATACTTAAGTATTGCTATAGCTTCATAGCATGATAGCATTACCTAAGTATGTATATAGGAAGAGGGGGAAAGGTCCAAGAAACAAAAACTCAACCCCACCCAAATACATGCATAAAAAGTCACAAGACAAGTACACACCGGCCTCACCTAATACTCACTCTGTACGAATACTTGAGGGGAAAGAAAAAGCAAAAATACAACACAATACAATCATCAACCCCCTCCCTCTTCTCCCGCACCCAACCTCTCTTTTTACTTTTACACTGCACTCTTCACCCTTACTTTATCATCCATCAAACCAAACAACAGTAACTGAAAAAGAGGGCAAAAAAATCTGAACTAAAAACACACAGACCCCCGAACTTTCTGCACCGGCCCGGGCGGGGGATGGCGGATGGTAGTAGTAGTAGTAACTATTTAGATCGCCTGACTAGCGGATAGCAGGAAGCTGGTGCCGTCCCGGGCGATAACGCTATCTCAGGCGGTGAAGGATCTGTTTAGTTAGCGTGGTAGGTATTATGCATATGCACAGTGGGCTGGCAGGGCTTTTTCCCTTCGCTCGGGCCGTGCAGATTACTCGCTAGCATGATCGACGGGCGTAGTGAGACTAACGCTCGATGCGCGGGATAACTCTCTGGAAGAGACGGCATTCGGCTCCAAGGCAAGGTTGATTAGTGTAGGTACACGGACGGAGTAGCGACTCGACTCCGTGCTCCGTACTCTGTTCCAGGGTCGCTACAGGGTAGATCGTGGGCGTTACATAGAGACATAGTACGAGTAGTAGTCTACTTGAGCCGCTTCCGTGCGGGGTTTGGCTATTGATTGTCCCTTTCGATCGGATTCTACAGTGGTGATCAAGGTTTACGGGAATAAGAGTCAGGCACAGGTGGGTTCTTGTGTAGTAGTAATATTATCATGCACTATCGCTAAGAAGATGTGGACATCTCTAAGTGGCTATCGTCAAACATCTCGACCTCGACCGCTCGAACCCCGCCTGGGGGACGTAGCAGGAGGGAGAAATGTGATGCAATTCCGAACAAGAAGCAAAAACCATACATCATGATCTTCATGAGGCAAATGGATATCCAGAGTAGAGAAAGGACATGTAGTGAAGCGCTCAGACGCTTATACCCAGTAAAGTAAAAATGTATATAGATGCCACAGCGAAAATGCAAGTATTCGAATCATATCAGATAATAATAAAAAAAAAGCAAATAATTTTTTGTCCCGTGTCAACGCCATGCTGAATGCCAGAATCGCTCGCTCATAAATCAGTATCTCGAATCATCAGGGGTATCATTGTATGGTACATCGATGAAGGTCATCACGAGGCAGCGCACGTGCGCTGCTAGTATGCTTCGATCATCGTACCCTGATCTTGGGCGGGAACATAATATTCCGGGTTGAAGAGATCCGATTCGGGAGATTCAGAGAGCGGCAGATCGGCTGTAGCTGGCTGCTTGTTGTCGAAATAGGCGGACACGGCTTGGTGCTCCTTCTCGGAGAAGGCGTCGAAGGTGGGCGCCTCCGGAGAGGGAGGCATAGAGTCGTCCTCCGACTCCTCATCGGAATCGGAGGAGAGCTCAGGGGGCGACTGTCGCGAACTCGAGCGAGTCAATGTGAGCGTCTCGTGTTCCTCCATGTAGTCGTCGTCCGAGTCGGTCTCATCCTCGTCTACCTCCTGCTCTGTGATGATGGCGACGGGGGATGGTGCCCGGCGAAAGGGAGTAGCAGTTGCGGAGTCGACGATGAATTCATCCTCGTCGTAGTCAGAGCTCGAGTCGTCGCTGTCGGAGAGATCGGACAGGTCTTCAGGATCCCAGTCCTCCTCGGGGTCCTCGACGATAGCCTCCTCCACGATGGAGTCGGCCCACTGGATGTGCTTCTTGGACGACTTGTCCTCCGCAGCCTTGGTGGCACCACTGACGGTCTGGTTGAACCATCGCTCCTGCTCCTGCTCTGCATCGGCGAGCTCCAGCATCAGAGAATCAAGCAGGTTGGCGTGTCCGACGAGGAGACGCAGGTCGTGGTCCGCCCGGGCAGCCTCTTTGGTGAGCTTGCTCCGGGCGGTGTGGGCGAGGTAGTAGGTTTGGGTGATGCTCATCTTCTTCTGCTGTCTGCGGCGAGGAGGTGGGATGACGAAGGAGGAGAGCGAGGGAGAAGAGGATTTGGGAGTTGGAGAGGCAGTCAATGAGGCAGTAGTCATGGTCGGTTGCCTGAGTGGGAGCTGGCCCAGCTTAATATGATTGAATCCGGGCTGATGAGCTCAATCCGACGTGACTCGCTGGCGGTGCCTGTGAGTCAAGCGGTGGACAGGGCGGCCAATCAGGGCAGACTGAGGCGCAGGGCGGTGAAGGCGCGCAGTCGGGCTGCAAGGAGACGCGAGCAGAGTAAGTCCGCTAATTAGTTGATTAGATGGCTATGTGATGGATCGCCAGGTCAAGACGCGATGGCTTGGTGGTAGGCAGGCTGGTGATAAATAGATCTCTGTGCGGAGGGAATGCAGTCTCTGGGGAGGGTCAGAGTCTTATTTTATTATGCCTCCGCCGTCCAGCTGAGTTTTTTCTGACTTTTGCTTCTTAATTCCAGCCGTGTAGGGCCGGCGCTCGGTCGGATGTAAGAGAACGCCGGAGCGTTTCGCTCGCTTTGTCACCCGAGGCCCGGCCCACTGTGACTCGACTAGCTCATTTAGTGTTACCGTCTTAGTCGGTATTACAGTATTCCCAGAACGGTCAGCCCTCACCGCATACACCGCTCACCGCCCTCGGCTTTCCATGGTCTTCCACCGGCCATCGGCTTAGTTAATTGAGGTCATGCCCGTTGTGCCCAATAATCTCCGTCCTTGCGGCTCCGGGCTGAGTAAACTCCGATGCTCTCTGTATTACTCATTATTCTTCTTCTCCTGCCTCGAACTGTCCGATCTTCCCGTTCCGCGGAACCGATGGCCTCCTTGTGCCAGCAGCGAAACAGAAGCACTATCGGCCTCGGATGAATGAGCAACCAAGTTCGATAGAGTTCTTATCTGACAGCTTACGAGAACCTCCAGGACGCCGTTGATGACTGATTCCCTTCCCCCAGATGCGGATTTCTTTGATTTCAAACCCCGCGATGATATCGAGACTTCTTCTCCAGATGTGGCAAGTCCCCGTCTTCTCAGGATTGCCTAATCAGGCAGAAGCCTCATCCCCCGCGATCGTGCAGCGCGGTTTGTCAGACAGACGATTCTTGGCTACGGTCCATTTCCTGCAATGTCTATGATGATTGTGCATTGTGTCGCTGCATGGCCAGCAGAACCAGACAACTCTCGACTTAGCAACTGACTGTTTTGGCGAATCCCCGCTCCAAGATCGGTGATCGCTGCCAGATGCCAAGACGACAACACTCGCAGTCGAGAACGTTATGGACGATGAGTCTGGCAGCCTTACTGAGTTACTGTTACCCCTCATCCCCAAACTGCGGCTCTCCGCTGTTCCGCGGCCTTATGGCGATGCCAGCGCAGCAGCACACAGCCTGCTCTGTTTCATCACATGCGCCCTGCTGTCTTCTCCTCCTGTCTCCAATCCATTCTTTACGTCCGTGTTCGTACAGGCAGCAATGAATGCTTGTTTCAAGGCAGGAATAGTAATAAAATGCGACAGCCTAACCAGGGCCTGGTGCGTTCTTGCGGGTGGTGACTCCTACTCTACTCCGTACCCCAACTTGCTTACGGAGTATTCTGCCGCACAGACAATACCTCGCCTGCAGTCATTCCGCAGACTGCTCTCGTAGGCTCGCATCGTATTCCCTTTTAGGTATTCCCCCCAGGCAATTGGATTCCCCAACAACAACCCCTAGCTGGAGCTGAGCACATCCATTCAGCTGTCCCTCGTCCTAGACCGACTTTTGAGTATTATGGTATTAATTAACAACGACTCATCTCCTGTCAAAATGAGCTGTACTACTCCAACGGACGTGGCGTCCCTCCAGATACAAACTTAGTTTGGGAGTGAGCTTATCAACCCCTGCGCACGGCCGCCCGCACCGTCCAGCTGGGACTATCTAAACTCAAGCTTCCGTTAGGCATTTCTGACCTGTTCACTCTATCCGCCTCCGATCATCCCTTGATGGGGAGGTTTCGTAGATCATCCTACTCTCTCCTCTGTTTCTAGGAACTGGTGGTGTTTTGCTCATATTTCAACTGCTTGACCAGCTAGACTAGACTGCCCTCGACGATACGTCCTTAGTAAGCGATTCATCAATCTGCCCTATGAAACAAACGACCCTCACCGCCCTGGCTCGGATCTGGGGAAGTCCCGTTCTGCCCCGCCTACATCCGTTCGCTCCGTGCTGTGCCGTATTTCCGCATCGCCGATATCCGGGGACGCTCAGCCCTATCGGACTGTGAGCCACAGCGTCACAAGCCCGAAACAGCAGTTCTGAATCTGGGGAAGACAAGAAGACGAGTACCCTTTTCTATCCCATTGGAACTGCTCTACTTGGAGAGACCTGCTGACTAGCAAGATTGAGTCCGTTCGTTGGAATGGTGTACGACTCCATTGTCTTACTCCGTACCGCCATAACTATACGCATGATTAGGTTATGTACGCAGCCATGTATCGACATGAATAGCTTTATATTGAATTGAAATATCTTTATTCCATTAATAAACCCTACCTCTTTCTGTCAGGCCGCTACGCCCGCATCACCTTCCCGAACAACGGCACCCGACTCGTCCAGCTCCGGCATTTCTTACCAAAGATATACATCGGAATCGCAGTCAGACAGATAAACACGTGCACTCCGCCAATGATGCAGAACACCTCCTTCGGACCCTGGCTCGTGATCCACGACGACACGAAATAGTTCATTCCGAACGAGTAGATATTCCGTAGATTGATCGCTGCGAACGCCTCGGGCGCCTTGTCCCGATGGCAGTCCGTCAGATAGCCATATACGGCAATCGTCATGAATCCCACGCTGAAGTACTGCAGGCCGTAGAAGAAGACGGGCCCGATCCACGGGTCCTGCGCCTGCAGCGACATGCCAAAGCCGAAGAACGACATGCCGCCCAGCAGGAGCGTGACAATGATGATCACGAGCCGGAATTCGGGCTCGTAGATCCCGTTGTTGCGACGACTCATGGCCTTTGCGACGAAATCGGCCGCAGGGCCGGATATGAACGCGCCGACGATGGCTCCGATCAGGGGCGCGATGGCCACGAGACCAACGCCCGACACGCTGAAGTTGTACGGCGCGACGGTGAAGAGCTGCGCGAGCACGCCCCCGACGACCACCAGCCAGGAGGTGGTGAGGCCGTACGCGAAGAACGAGAAGATGACCTGTGGGAAGACGAGCATCATCAACGGACGGATCAGGACCTTCCAGAAGGGATCGTCTGAGACGCGTCCGTGGAAGATCTTCAGGTCATGCCAGTAGGTGTGTTTCAGCTCGACTGAGGACGTGTTCGTCTCAGCACGCTCGATCGTCCGCGCGGCCGGCTTGTCCTTGTCCTTCTCCTGGTCATGGTCGTCGATGGCGTCTACTTCGAGACTGACGATCTTATCTTCCGTGCCCAGGTCGGTGTTGAGGGTCTCGTCTCGACGGTATGCGGTTTCCGGACAGAAGAAGAACAATGCCACGATCCAGACCCCGTATATGATGGCGCAGATGCCATACGTCCAGTTCCATCCGAGATTCTGGATAATGTACCCCGAGATGATGGTCCCACCACCGACCCCGATCGACAGGCACAAACCCCAAGCAGCCAATCGGACGCCGCGCTGGTGGACGAAGTATATGTCGGCGATCGTCGACGTGACAAGTCTATTCGACAACAACAACAACTCTTAACTTGATACTTCTCATGTATTGAAGCGACGGGAAGGAGACTGACGAAAAGGAAAAGAAAAACATACACTTCAAAAGGCGACATCCCAACACATCCCACCAATCGTGAGGCGAGGAGCGATTTATACGAGTGTGCGAAATACGCCCACACGCTGCTGATGAAAAGCAATAGATTCCCCAGGAGAAAGACGGGTCGACGACCCCAGATGACCGCCATGGTCTGGGTGAAGAAGCAGGAGACTCCAATGACGAAGACGCCCCATCCGAGTCCGCCGTTGAGCGCGTTATACGACATGCCGAACTGTTTGGCCATCTCGGCGTATCCGGGGGAAATCATCGGGCCCTGATGCCATTGACATTTAGTCATTCATTCATCCAGAACAAATATGCGAACGAAATCATGAAAATACATACCCATGCTCCCACAACCGCTGTATCGATACAAATGAGAAAGAGCATCAAATCCTTCTTCCACAGCGGCCAATTGAGCGGATCATTGGGACTTTTCGACGGCTGCGGTACCAGGACCACATCTGCATTTCGACCCTTGTCATGTCGCAGTACCGTCGCTTCATTATCCAGCACGTCCGTGAGCAGGGCCGTTCCCGGCACGTGCTCGAGGTGGTCGTCTTCCAGCACGCCCAGACCCATCTTTGCTGGTGGATGAATCTCGAGAGAAATATTCCCTGGCTTGTGTCCATAGACAACCAGTTATCGAAGTAACGCTCATTTCTGGGTATCTGTCTATTTATACAATGGGACATATCTATCATCGGGTGGGGGGTATATAGAACTGACGCGGTGAAATGTTGACCATAGCAGTAGCTAGCTATTGCTTCCTATTATGTGGGGCTTTAGCTATTGGGAAGTGCAGGAAACGTCGATCTATTTTCTTCGATAAGGATTGAATCCTGAAACCTCATGGTTCTAGAAGACGGAACGCCATCAGGGAATAGGGGATATATTTTCTCCAGACTACCATCCCACATCTACAGTAGCTCTCCACGGGTCAAATCTGGAGAAAGGAAGCGACCTTGCAGAGGAATAACCAGCACGAAGGCGAAAAACCGCATCACGCGAATAGAAAGCACGCATAGTAACCTGATTCTGGGGTATAAAGATCAAGACGCGGCGTGTGCAAAATGCGGGGAAGACCCCTAGGAGGTGTAACTATATCGCCGCGGAACATCCATCCTGGCAGAACTCAACATCAACATCTGGGGTAAATCTGGGGCAAAGCGCCACGTGTATGGAAGATCTAGGCCGAGGCTTTTAATCAAGTCATTATTGAAGCTTAGAGATTCGCGAGAAATGCATCTTTTCTTTATCGGCTTTGCTCATAATCTTTTAGTAGTACTGGTGTATCTCGTCGGGCTATTCCCGATTGGGTATGTTAGAGATTCACCCAGTTCTGAGCTCTCGCTACTCCGTAGAGCTCCACCATTAAGTACAGATGCAAGGGCCAGGTAGATCCACTTCATGATATCTACTCCATACCTGCGGGTAGATGCATGGCACTTTATTCGTTCTATAGCTTAATTGTCTACATGGCTGCTAGTCTTTTGAGCATTTAAGCGCGGGAAGTCAGCTCTAGCAATACACAGCCCCAGTATACTCCGCCCGAGTTTTGTTCCGAGGCTCTACTTCAATTCAAACACCTGGTTTTTCGGGTTTCTAACGCTGTGCTCTGTTTTAGGAATGGATCGCGAACAATCCACGCAAATAATACTTGTAATCGTATTTTGTTGGACTACCTCCCAGCTAGAGCATATCCGGCCTTTCACTGCATTATCGCCAGACCACATGAATCGTCCTCGGTTCTGTTGACTAGGTGACTGAAGTCGAGATACATCTCGAACGATCCACGAGCTCTACCATTCGGACAAGACCGTCGCTCGGAACCGAGGCATCTTGGTATCCATGGAATGCCTTGCGGACGGAGTGGCCAAATCGGCGTCCGGGAGGCCCTTCACGCCGACCCGGACAACGGTCGCCGTTGAATAAAATACATTATCTATTCTGATTAAGCTATGGTCCTTATGCATTGCACAAATCTATGCGGCTCTCGGAGTCTGGTCGGTTCGACGGACCCCGGTTCGTGATGTAAGATCCACGTGAAGATATCACACACGATGGGAATTGCTTCCGTGATCTTCCTCATTGGCGTCACTCCTTCACATTTCATGTTACTCTTCTCACGGACGAAAGGGAAGCAATGTCATACCGTCAGCCATATAGACTCCTCGCTGTCATTCACTGCCTAGGTAAAACGGAGGTTCATTTGACGGCGACCATTGGCGCCCGATGATGCCGGATACGGTAAGTATGTGGATAGACCATCGCTATCATGGAGTCATCGATCTCGAGGTCTAGATGACAAACTGCAAAACCAATAAGATCCTATTTTTCTGCCGGATTTATTTCAGCGCTTGGTCTTCCCCGGATGGAGCCCGTTTACCTGGAATTGCCCCATTTCGTTAGTTTCTGAATTAACTATTTCAGAAGTCTGACTCATCCCAATAGTCGTGATTCATCCTGGACATTTTCCGGAAAGTGGTCCTTTTACTAATCCTCTCTAATAGTGTTCTGCTCCGGTCTGGATCTCATACAGGCGCACCGTTGATATTTTCTTTTTTATTTCTAAGAAATTTTCGGCCTCCGTGCTCTAGACGGGTGTAGCTAGGTACAGTACAACGCGGACGCACCGTTAGTTCGGCCTCATTATCATTTTAATTAGCAACAAAATCAAAATCCAGCAGAAAAATTCCTTTCCTACTACTACTCTGGGAGAAAAATTAGACTATATCCTTACCGCTACTATTCTGCCCTACCTTAATTCCTTCTTGGTCATCTACTCCGACGCTCCGGCACGGGAACTCCATCGGATGGGTCCCGCCTTGCTCAAACGGGCATGACCGCTGTATAAAATTTTCTTCTTAGCGTTGATAGTCATCCTCGATCGAGCACGTCCTCGTGACAGCGATAAAATTAAACAACGGTCTGAACGATGATGATCTGCATACCGAACTATCCGATTTACCGGCTCTCGGCCGTGTACAGCTTCCTAGGAGCTCGGTAGACGTTCCGCTTCTTGTCTGTCTACTCCTTTGGCATTCTCACAAGACGAGTTTCCATCTTCGCAACAGTGCTCAGACATGTTTATTTTCGGGGAACTAATCATTTTGCACACCGTATCTCATAGTAATATTATATACTAAGGCCCGTTTAGCCATTTAAGCCCGAAAGCTCAGACATGGATCGTAGCTATGTACCGTACCCACTTCGGCAGCTCCGCCATCAAACCCATTCTTTTAGATAATTTTTTTTCTCCTTTCCAAAACGCAGCTCCTCTTTTGGGTACCCACGAGCTTGAGGCCAGAATAGATGGTCTAGATAATCCTAGATCTTGTTAAAGGTGTGCCCGATTTCCCTAGTGGGATTTGCGTCGGTACCGATAAGTGCTGCGGAATGCCGGTAGGGCTGGATTATGGCGTGCGGTATGCCGATAGCATAGCATACACTAGGTGGTTAGTGTCGGGGAATAAAAGGTTTTTTTTTTCTTGGACTGCATCGGGTTTTACGTTCTATGTATTGAAGAACGGTATTATCTGGTTTTAGTGATTTGACATTGGGGGCGATATGGTTGCCAATCGTGCATCTTGCCCTAAACTACAACGTCTTTGGATAAGCCAACATAAAAAAATACATAACTTCCTAATTGTGATTATTGGAAATCCCAATGCAATATTCAGCATCGCTAGTGCATACAGCCTGTTGAGCCCTGTATATTGAACTTGATTGACAACATACCCGGACTTATACACCTTCTTAATGATATAGTATTGTCTTTCTAGATCCAAGGGACCTGATATATAATCCTCTATTAGGTGACTATTGATTTCAGTCGTCTGTTCGTTCCTGGGGCCTCCGTGTCTCCTTCGAGCCTTTTGCCTGATGTGTTGAGCTTGAAAAAATATATTGACAGGGTGCGCTCCAGTTACTTTCTTCGCGACCCTATGGCTCAAGAGAGCAATTCCTATGCTTTAAACACGCCAAAGAAGGCTTTTCAAACCGAGCCCAAGTGGCTCGTCTTCTTAAAAGAGGCTGTCATTTTCAATATGCATGGATGCAACAATTTGAACATAGGTATGGGATAGAACCCGCTTGATTTCTTGATGATTCTAGGTTTAAATTTTATCTAACTCTGATATTTTGATTTCCAGAAGACGAAGCTTCTAGCGATGCTCTTGCCTAGATGTCTCAATTCCTACCGGTGCCATGGAGTGGAATATATGGTATGGCTCTATGCAGAGTGAAGCTGCTTACCCGTTGTCTCGGATAGCAGTAAGTACAGATGCAACTTGCCACTATTCGAGCGCCTAGAATCCGGCAGAGATTCCTTTAATGCAGAGGAGGCGCTCGCTTTATTCCCAACCTACGATGCCACCACTACTGGTTACACGGTCACCAACTTCGCGATGTTACAATCAGTGCTCTTCAGCGGACTGGGGCGCTCATTGCTGTCGCACTCTGATCAGGCATTAGCACTCTACACTGTAACTCTGAATAAGCTTTAATAGGCTCCTAAGATATCGGTTAGTTAGAGTACTATATCGCATGTGATATTGCAGCCTTAATTTCGATTTAGATGTCTTGTATTTGGTGTAATATGGTTCACCCCCAAAGGTATTCACGTTTTGTTAACCCTTCATCGGGTAGAATAATACGGTCAGACGCTGGTCACAAAGAAAAGATCAGTTGTGAGACCTCTAGCAAATATGGTTATAGAAGCATTTCGCGTCTTCAACCAAGTCCTTCTGGAGACCAATTAATCCACACCCACTAACATTACACTCATATGTTCCTCGTCACTGGCACTGAGTCCAGAGGGTTTCATCTTCACTTTAAGGCTGTTTCTCGTGGTCGTATTCAGTTCATTAAATCGCGTAGCAAGAACTCTGTAGTTAGGGTTTTTTATTTTTACAACAGTCTCGTCACCACATTAAGACATGACTTCCTGTAATTGCAGTATCCGTTTTTTTTTTTTTTTTTTT
>JAPVCB010000028.1:799376-825433 GCA_029606185.1 Paecilomyces formosus
TTCTGGACAAATCCCGATAGAAAAGTTACATAGTAGCGGATCATACGATATCACGTAAATCATCCTCTGAAGGCGCAGATAGGTGGACATTCACGATAACATCGATTAGGATGGTGGGAGGAACAAAGAGTCAAATATGCAAATTAATGGGTCTGACCATCAAACCCCCCAGCTAGATCATATTTGCTGGAATTTCGGAGAATTCTTGTGACGTGCGCCCAAGTACTCGGTCGAAGCTTGAGGTTGATATATATAGCGTCGACGGCGATCTTCTCCACTTCCCCGGATCGAGCTCATGCTTGGATTGGAGAGCTCAGATCCCTAAACCAATCAGGAAACTCGGCGACGCATTCGGCGATATAGAGATCAATCGGCCGATTGTCCCTAGAGACGGCCGGGATCAGCTGGAGAGATGATAATTGCATTCATTTCATTCGTGCAAAGATGACATGCCAGCTTCGGGGCGCCTTATCGCGAGCAACGGCATAATTCGAGGTTATGGGAGAGTGTCCGTATGTCTGTATGGCACCAGCTGCGGTCGATAAAGCCATGCAGTAAGCGCCTGATCGACTAAGGATGTCTGAAAATATATTAAATGAAGCATTCTCAGTGGACAGCTTGGTCGTAGCTGGAGACACGAGCCCGTTTGGGGACAGCAGTGGCATGCTGGGTCTGGAACAGCCATCGGAGCCGACGAGTCGGAACCGTGCATCGATAATGTAGCGTTCGTATAATAAGTCAGCCGCCCTGCGCGCCACGTTGAGCTGCACTTTGGATATGAGAAATCATCACCAGACATTCGATCTGATAATCTCGGTTCATCGAGCGCTGCTGGTCACATCTTGACTTTTCTTCGCTATTGTCCACCTCATAGTTTCCGCGGACGATGCTGTCTCTACAACTGCGGGGATCGCTCACAGCGCGATGCGTGAAGCCCGCCTTATCGGCTGGAGCCATTGGCCTTGCGCATCCGGTATTTCTTCATAAACAATCTTTCGCAATCGGAGGAGCGGTTCTAGCAGAGAAGAGGCCCTTCTCGTCAACCGCTCGTTCTCAACTACGAGAGGTATTCCCCGAATATGAAGGGAAAGAGCTCATTCGAAAGACGAAACCTGCATGGCCACATCCAGGGTAAGGATAACAATCAGAATCCATTTCATCGTGCTACGCCTAATATGTAACTCATTACTGATCTAGATATTCGTGCTAGGTATACAGAGGAACAGCTTCGATCCCCTGTCGTCGGACCCGCTCATAGGCCTCCACGGAACTTCTCGGACAGATGGGCTTTGAACCTCGTGAAATTCGCGCGATGGTGTATGGATACAGCTACGGGGTTCAAGTATTTACCACCAAAAACCTCTGATCCCAACACCCCCATGACAAATCTGGATGAGCGCGGGTGGCTGATGCGGTTTGTTTTGTTAGCGCTCCTATCTCTATTATCTCTGCCAAATTTACTGTGACGACGTAGCTCACGTTTACTAGCTTGGAATCAATTGCTGGTGTACCGGGTATGGTGGCTGGTATGCTGCGACATTTGCACTCCCTCCGTCGCCTGAAGCGAGACAATGGCTGGATCGAGACGCTCCTAGAAGAGAGCTACAACGAACGAATGCACCTCCTTACGTTCATGCGAATGGCCGAGCCTGGCTGGTTTATGAAGATGATGATCATCTGCGCCCAAGGTGTCTTCTTCAATTCTCTATTTGTATCATACCTCGTTTCGCCCAAGACGTGTCATCGCTTCGTGGGATACCTGGAAGAGGAAGCAATAAAGACATACACAGTGGCAATCCATGATCTCGAAGTTGGCGCTCTTCCACACTGGAGCGATCCCTCATTCCGGGCCCCAGACATCGCCGTCAATTACTGGAGGATGCCGGAGGGTCATCGAACCATGTTGGACCTCATCCTCTATGTACGGGCAGATGAATCTAAGCATCGCGAGGTCAACCACACTCTTGGGAATTTGCAGCCAAATACCGATCCCAACCCATTTGTCAGTGAATATAAGGATGAGAAACGACCGCACCCAAGCAAGGGTCTTGAGTCTATGAAACCGACCGGATGGGAAAGAGACGAAGTCATCTGAACCGGAAAACAAAGAGTCGAAAGATCAAACTGGCATTATCCGATTATCCTTTCCCTTGCATTGGTCCCTTGGTTGTTTCTCACGGAGTCTGCTAACTTGCGTCCCTGTTACTCCCCTCATTGGTATTTACAACTTAAACACAACTCTTTAGTTCAATAGATATTCATTTCAAATGTGCCCATGTATATGGTGGATCCTACGATGACTATCTAAGATAGTGTTAATACCACTTTCGATTATTCCCGAGTATCGATAAGAAACGTGACGGCTTCGAGCAGCTCGCGCAGACAATACACTCGGAACCGTTCTTTCTGGGACCATCACAATCAATACAACGCCATAGGAGGCACCAGTCCATGCAAGCTATCACAATACCACAGAGCTCAAGTCGCTTCGGGAATCGATTCCCGTCATTGTCCACGACAATCCATCCTACCCAAGCAAGCCCAATTAACTAGTTGTCTTTCATTCTTTCTTACGATTATCTCCACATGCGTAAACCGATAGATCACCGTGGAGACTAGAAGGAACTATTGTCCAAACAGCAGTGGATTCGGTTCCGAGAAGAGAAATAGGCGGAGAAAATTCCTCGATGCGGAGAGAAGTGCGGGGAAAGCAGAAGCACAGTAAAGGTTATATAGATCCCGCCAAGAACACTAGCCCAAGTTCTATAAGATGCAATATACATATTCCTGCATTAAAGGCAAAGAGCTCCGCGGCTTATCTACGAAATGTAGGATAAGCGTGGGTGTTTGTTGTGAAACAAGATGAATAGGGTAAATTATTCCGCTGGAGACTACCAGAGGGAGAACAAATGACCGTGGGGGAAAAATATAAATATCTCGCGGTCTTCTGCTTGTTTGAGACACAATCCATAAAACCAGCAATTACAAATTCCTCTGGTATCCTTATTATACGTTGAATTTTCTACTCCAGAAAAAGCACAATGACCCAATTAAAGATTGCTGTTGTCGGTCTCGGTCGTATGGTAAGAGACACATATCTCGTTTTGACATCTACATGCCTTTTCTTTGTATACTAATAGATACTTCCAGGGTAAACGGCATGTCCACACCCTGCTATATCGAGTTCCTCGTGCCCAGGTCGTTGCCGTCTGCAGTGCCACACCCCACGAAGTAGAGTGGGCCACTACCAACGAGGAATACAAGGAATTCAACATTGCCGTCTACAGCGACTACCAAGAGATGCTGAACCACCCCGGTCTGCAGGCAGTCTGGGTCTCAACCAGCACTGATGTGCATGCCGGCCAGACCCTTGCCGGCATCGAAAAGGGAATCCACGTACTGTGCGAAAAGCCACTCAGTACTGACTTGGAAGAAGTACGTATGAGATACATAACACTCCATCATTTCCCCTTGGTTAGCAATTGTGGAAGCAAGAGAAAACAAACAAATCTGACGCTTGCCGCTCTGCGTGTTTCAAGTCTACAGGCTCAATCAGTCATCGATGCTGCGAAGAAGCACCCGGAGCTGAAGATCATGGCTGGTTTCTCCCGGCGATTCGATGAGTCGTACCGTGATGCCGCCCGTAAGATCGCCGAGAAAGCCATCGGGGAGCCGTTTCTGGTGCGGTCCAACACCTGCGACCTTCTGGACGAGACCGGCTTCTTCGTCCGCTATGCTTCGCGTAATGGAGGAATTTTCGTCGACTGTGCTATTCACGACATCGACTTGTCGCTGTGGTATCTGGGCAATCCGATCCCCAAGACCTGCTGGGCCGTGGGAACGCTGCAGCATCACCCGGAACTGAAGCAGTTCAACGACGTTGACAACGCCGTCGGTGTCGTGGAGTACTGGGGCGGAAAAATTGCTTATTTCTACTGCTCGAGGACGCAAAGTCACGGCCACGACGTTACGGCGGAAATAACAGGCACTCAGGGCAAGCTATCTGTCAATCTGGTCCCAAGGCAGAACAATGTCACCCTGGCTGATAAGTTGGGAATCAGACATGAGGTCCAACCCGAGTATTGGCAGCGATTCGAACATGCTTTCGCCCTGGAAGCGAATGAATTTGTTGAATCAGTGCTCAGGAACAAACCCGTGCCATTGCCACTGGAGACTGGCATGACGGTGATGAAGATCGGCCGAGCATTGCAGGATGCTTTGCTCTCGGGACAGGTTATCAGATTCAACGACGCTGGGGAGCGTTTGAACTAGCCACCACTGGCACCCTCCAGTAGATGATAGTCTCGAAGAGCGTATATTTTTGGTTGTGTTCTATTTCCTGCCGATGCTAAAAAGATGATGGAAAATGTATAGAGCGTCAAAGTATATACACCTACGCGCGAAAGTTTGGAACTGGAGAACTCCTCCTTTTTATTTGTGTCAACACCCATTATTTTCAACTGCCTACTAATTATACCACGATAAGCTCTAGAACCTATTTCTACCAATATTAAATATAAAAAAGGGACTAATCGTGGAATAATTGAAATTTTGATTGATGGATCACTACTAGATAGTTTCAAACCTTTGTCGTGTAACTGCACTTCCTGCCACCACATTTTATACATTTATTCTACTGTTCCGTCTAACAGGAAAGATCTAATATCTTGTGTATGGTCCAGAGGACAGGGCAGTTTCTACATTGAAGAAATATAACCATTAAGAAATGACAGCCTTTGCTTTTATTGTATCCAGAACCATGCTAGAGGCACTGCATCTGCCTCAGAGACAGATAGGCATTTTTATCCAAAAGAAAACATGGTATAAAACAAGATGCAATGAATCTATGCCATGAACATCTTCAACCAGACCAAACGCCACAGGATGCAATCGCTAAATTGAAACAGTGCCATGTTAAAATGCTAGTTCATCATCATCCCAGCCTAGATGTGCGTAGATAGACTTCTCAGGTGTCACTGGTACATTAGGCGGGTCAACTATAGGACGTCGCTGGCCACTCTTAACCGGAGTATCCAGTACAGGGGCAGGAGAAGATGGCGCCACGTCTTCCAAGGCAGGCTTTTGCATGGTTTGTCTTGGTGGTGTCTCCTGTATTGCGGAAGGTGTTCCTCCATATGGTAGCTCTTCGAACAGAGTACGGGTGTTGGATTGTCGAGATGGGAGAGGAGTTGTAGGTTCCGCGTCCATCACTGAACGAGGAGGGGGTAAGGTTGGCACCTTAAATAAGTTGCCCGAGTATTTTGAATTAGGTCGTGAATCAGATCCCTCTTTGACCATGGCAACCAAGGGATTCGACAGTCTGGACGCTCCTCGTGATGGTGTCTCTTGGATTGCATTGTCATCTTTCCGGCCGACCTTTGGAGTCGACTCATTGTGTTCAGCAGCCCCTGAGACGTGGCTCGGGCGAATTGCTGAACCAGGTACAACGGACACTTGACTACTAAAGGGCGAAGACTGGTCATGTTTGATTGAAGACCGGACAAAGCCTCTAGGCTGCGGTAGTCCACCGGTCATGTCTTTCTTCCTGGACCCCTTCGGTGTAGCCATGACTTGCACACCCTGGCCCAGTGGGTTTCGAACAGGATTCTTGGGTTTCCTTGCGCTGCCGCTAGATACACGTTTCTCGGCTGCTTCAGCAATATCCTTAGCCACGAGTTCCCGGTTAGGTTTCTTGAGAGCGTTGATGGCAGCGTCGAGCTCCTTCTTCTGCTCGATGAGCTTGTTCATTTTCTTCAATTTCGCCTCATGCTGTTTTGCAACAGCATTCAAGTCGATTTCGCGGTTATCAACCCGCTTTGCTTTCTGAATACCACCTCTCACACTGCCTCCGACTGACGGCAATAAGGGCTCCATAGAGTCACGCTTGACATCTTGTATAGAAGGTGCAGTGCTGGATCGTAAAAGAGAGGGCTGTCTCTTTTGTGAAGCGGCCTGCTCGTCTGTCAATACACGCTGTAACGTGCGCCGTGACTTTTGAGGCTGCGGGCGTTTGATTGCCGCTCCAGGCTGAGGTTTCGAAGAACTCTTCGACTGAGGCGTGGGTCGAACAGGAGACACTGCACTGGGACCGCCGAGTTTCCTGACGATTGACTTGCATTGGTCCGGGAGTCGTGCTGCGTAAAACGGTACGATGACTTCTGTGCAGAAATCTCGAAGTATATCACTTTCCACTTTCTTCCCTGAAAGATGGCTCTGCTCATCGGTCTTTGCAGAGTCCGCAACGACAGCCTCCTCGAAGCTCACAGTATGCCAAATGCAGAGCCTGTCCAGGAGGATTTCCAGGAGGACATTCAAATCCTGCGGCTTCTTCGACTTGGCCTTCTTAGCTCCGTCTTCAGTCTCCTTTCCAGGGGCGTCTTTTGAACCAGAATTCCCAGATGCCTCAAGGGCAATCGTCTCCAGAATCAGCAGTATCTGCAGTTGGGTCTCTCGAAGGCGAAGATCGGCAATGCGTCGTTTCACTTCACCGTCCCTAGTCAACTCCGTAGATGTTGCCGCTTCTGTTACGTTCCGGTTCTTCCACCACTTCTTGATAAAGCCGTGCTCCTCTGGGTATAGACCGTCTTTTGCTAGTTTCTTCTTCTTGCTCTTCCGCTTCTTTTTCTTCGATGTGCTCTCATCATCAGACATGGACAATGCAATATCATTGACCGTAGCTGGTAGGGTCACTCTGTATTTTAGATCCACTTTCTTGACAGGAAGAATAGCATCCCGGTAGAAGCTGATGAGGTCGTCAAGCTTGGACGAATCACCCTTGGATGGTTGAAAAGCTGTACGACAGCGTGTCAAAGGACCTTTTGCAAAATATGCAACGGACGTCTTCAGAAATGTCAGCTTCGATCAACTTAGAGGGAAGCAGGAATATCCTCACCTTTGATGCATAAAGAGCCTCCAGATATTGATTCCTGAGACCGTCCAGAAGCTCTTCGGGCGACCGTACTGACTCCAGCGCATTACTGGCCGCTCCATCATCGAAGCTTGTAGATGGCAACGGCTGCGTCCCAGTCTCTAGTTCTCCAGGAGGGGTTGGCACGTCCTGCGAAGCAGTAAAACTGTTTTCCAATGCCGCCAGATCGGAGAAAGAATGATTCCCGCCATCCTGGAACACATCATAGCTCTGGGACGCAGACAGTCGTGAATCGTCCATGCCATCGTCAGCTGCAGGGTTCTCGCCTTTGGAGTCAAAGGCGAGTGACACATCGAGCATGATGCCCTTGGCGGAGGAGCCAAATTCAAAGACTGCATTATCATCCACCTTTGCTACTTCCCACCACTCGCCTCTGCTATCATGCTCGGGGAATTCGTGCCTGATCTCTTGCGTCGAGGCATCAGGCCTACGCCATCCCTTCGCCGCAACGAACAGGTCTCCTTCCTCGACCCCGCCTGCCAGTCCGCACACAGCGTATATACCCCGTTTTACCCGTTCGATAACACAGAGTCGGGAATCATGACTAAATCGCGCAACAAGCACAACAGGTTCTTTGTGTCCATACAGGTCGTCTTCGAGGTCGGGAATGTTGGCCATAAACAGCTGCCCTGCCCGGACGTCGGGACTTTCCGAGGTTGCATTGAGCCATGATAGAGGCAATCGTGATCGAGGAAGGAGGATGACAGACTCCAAGGTCAACGACTTGCCAAATGGAGAGGCGTCATGGGCCTAAGCAGTAGTATCTGAATTAGCAAGGGAGGACATAATACCAGCCAGAATCGACCAGGAAAGATGAACGAACGCGAATCGTGAACTGAGAAGTAGACAGTCCGCTGCGAGTATCATGGCTTAATTTTCTCTTCTTGAACGGCGGAGGGGGTCCGTAGAGTCTGTTCAAAGCATTCAAGCTCGTGGATTCGAGGACGTTCAAAGATCCACGAGAAGCCATCAACGCGTCTGGGAGCAAGTATGCATTCCGGAAAACAAGACGAGAAGACTTATCGAAACAATGGAAAGCTAAGATCGGTTTATCACAACGCTCACAACATACAATGGAGTGTCTGGTCGATGCGGAGTTCTCGATCTTGAAGTTGGTCAGCCCGCACGCCGCGGGACTACAACGCCAACGCCAATTCTGGCGTCGCGCGTCATGGTCAATGCGCAGAACCACTACTTAGTTCTTCCCATTTAACCAAGCATATTTCCCACACTACTCAAGGCATCATCACTAGAAAATTAATCTGCTAGATAGACGAAATCAGGCCTCAGCAATAATTATAATTTATTTTTTCATGCCAATTCTGAGATTGGCTACCCTGTCTCTTCGTGCTGTTGAAGTAGAAAGGTCCGACAATACCACTACAGGCCCCTCGAGGGTATATGCCATGCAGGGTACGACCTCAGCGCTTCCCTTCGAAGCGCATCACACACGCAGACCGCAGAGGCCCCGCTGCAAAATGCTGCTCTAAATACAGGTTATACTCTAAGAGACTCTAAGCCAAAAGGAGACAAAGGTGTTGAAAACTTTCGCTCCTTGTAACGCCATCAATCCCATGCCAGCCAGTGAAAGTGGTATCATGTTGAATTCTTCGTCACACCCATCTCATACGGGCTCAAATGCGGGAAAATAAAAAGAAATCCAGAGACTTTTTTTGTGTCTATTGGGGTGCTTTGAGTTGTTGAAAACAAAGCGGGTTCATCATACTCGTGACATTAACGTCCCAGCAGATGCTTAGAACTGCAGGGTCTTGGGCTTCTCCCAGGGGAAGGTCTGGTTGGTGAAGTGACCGTTCTTGGCAGTCTGGAAGTAGATGGGCTTGGCCAGGTCAAGCTCCTTCACGATGACACCAGGACGGAGATCGAAGTTCTTGCGGACGATGGCGACCAGCTCGTCCGAGGACTTCTCGGAGGTACCGTAGGTCTCAACGAAGATGGAGAGGGGCTCGGCGACACCAATGGCGTATGAGAGCTGGACAAGAACACGACGGGCCAGCTTGGCGTTAACCAGGGACTTGGCGATCCATCGTGCAACGTAGGCAGCGGAACGGTCGACCTTGGAGTAGTCCTTTCCGGAGAAAGCACCACCACCGTGGGCACCCCAACCACCGTAGGTGTCGACGATAATCTTACGGCCGGTCAGACCAGCGTCACCCTGAGGACCACCGATGATGAACAGACCAGAGGGCTGCAGGTGGTAGACGGTGCGGTCATCGAGCAGGTTGGCGGGGATGACCTTCTGGATAATCTTCTCCTTGAGCTCCTTGCGGACGGTCTCAGTGTCGACCTCAGGAGCGTGCTGAGCGGAGATAACGACGGTGTCGACGCGCAGAGGCTTAACGGCACCGTTGTCGTGGGCGTACTCGATAGTGACCTGGGTCTTGGTGTCGGGACGCAGCCACGGGACGGTGCCATCAACGCGGGCCTGCTTCATGGCGGCGTTCAGCTTGTGGGACAGCAGAAGGGTCAGAGGCAGCAGCTCAGGGGTCTCATCGGTAGCGTAGCCGAACATGATACCCTGGTCACCGGCACCGAGCTTCTCGAGGGCCTCGTCGTAGTGCAGACCCTGGGCGATGTCGGGCGACTGCTGCTCGATGGCAACGAGGACGTTGCAGGTCTTGTAGTCGAAGCCCTTGGAGGAGTCATCGTAGCCAATGTCCTGGATGGCGCCACGGATGACCTTCTGGTAGTCCAGGTGGGCCTTGGTGGTGATCTCACCGAAGACCATGATCATACCTACAGTCCATGTTAGGAATCCATTTCTCCCCCAGTAAACACATCGGTTTCATCTTTCTACATACCAGTCTTGGTTGCAGTCTCACAAGCAACCTGTAAACAAGACATGGTCAATATCAACGGGCCATCTTCGCGGGAATCAGAATTTCCGGCCGTACCTTGGAGAGGGGGTCCTCCTTCAGACAGGCATCGAGAATGGCATCGGAGACCTGGTCACTGTGGACAAAAGTATCAGCATTTGACCAATTCGTCCAATCCAAGCAGGTCTACTTACGCGATCTTATCGGGGTGACCCTCACCGACTGACTCGGAGGTAAAGAGGAAGGTCCCCTTTGGCGTAGCGGTGCTGCCCATTGTGACGGTGATGGAGGAAGGAAAGGGTTAAGGGACAATGGTCAAGGAAGTCAACCTGGTAGAGACAAGAAGTCGACGAGAAACAGGAGAGAGGGGAAAGGAGAAGAAGAAAAAAGATCGGGGGGTAACTCTGGCGCTGGCGGGGGTGATTCGCGGCTTATTTATGTGGAAAGAGTTTTGCCTATGGGGATGGCGCCATTGCGGGCGGTCGGAACAGGCAGAATCACTCTCGCCGGCAAATCTTCTGCCACATCTGCCCGGGCTGTCTCTCTTGCTCGTGCGGGCTGCTTCGCTGCTGATACGATACGTCTTTTTCCAGCGCCTCCGCGCATCGGACTATATCCTATACTGACTTTCGCTAGCCACGGGGCCTTTGCTTCCATTGACTTCCTCCTCTGCTTTCTCTCCGATAAAACAACCGATCTGTCTTTTCTCATCCTCCCCGCCCTGCTGATCTCTCCTACCCCACGCCCCACCTCATCTTTTTTCCCTTTCCCTGTCAAGTTCTAATCAATCAACCATGTCGAAATTCGGAGTGCTGGTGATGGGCCCCGCGGGCGCCGGCAAAACGACCTTCTGCAATGCGGTCATCCAGCACTTGCAGAACACCAGGCGGAGCTGCTTCTACGTCAATCTCGACCCCGCCGCGGAGACCTTCAGCTATGAGCCCGACCTCGATATCCGCGAGCTCATCACGTTGGAGGACGTCATGGAAGAGCTCGGGCTGGGTCCCAACGGCGGTTTAATCTACTGCTTCGAATTCCTCCTCCAGAATCTCGACTTCCTCACACAAGCCCTCGACCCTCTGAGCGAGGAATACCTTATCATCTTCGACATGCCCGGCCAGATCGAGCTCTACACGCACGTGCCCTTGTTACCGTCGCTGGTCAATTTCCTCTCGCGCGCCGGTCCCTTGAACATCTCACTCTGCGCCGCATACCTCCTCGAGAGCACGTTCGTGGTCGACAAAGCCAAGTTCTTCGCGGGCACACTCAGCGCCATGTCCGCAATGATCATGCTCGAGATGCCGCACGTCAATATCCTGACCAAGATGGACCAGGTCAAGGACGTCATCACGCGGCGGGAACTGAAACGATTCGCCAATGTCGACGTGCAAAATCTGCAGGAAGAATTCACAGATCCGGAGGAGACGGAGGGCGATCCATCGGGAACCGGTGCATTGTTGAGCGGCGGATCGTTCAAAAGGTTGAACCGCGCAGTGGGTCAATTGATCGACGATTTCAGTATGGTGTCTTTCCTTCAGCTGGATGTGCAGGACGAGGACAGCGTTGCAGCAGTGCTCAGCCATATCGATGATGCGACTCAATTCCACGAGGCCCAAGAGCCCAAGGAACCGGGCGATGAGCAGGAGGTCGATTGGGAAGATGCCGACGTATGAGGTTTCCATCAGGGGAACTGAACGCTAACAAAACTTGGATACGAAGACTCCAGCTCGCAGAAGACCCATAGAAGGTCGATATGCCTGTGCATTGTTATGAGGAAGAGAAGACTAGAACTTCTATCCCGCATACGCAGCCCACAAGCGTGGCTGGGTTGGAGCAACTTATCTATAGCTGAAGCCTTATCGGCATATATGCTCCTTGGACAGATCAACAGACGCATGGCTCACCATGCCTGAGAAACGAAACAGGTCGGGATCACCATCTCCCAAATATACCTGATTGGCAGCAGGGGATTTGACATGGGAGCAACTGCTATCACATATCAGTTGTGGAGCATCCCAAAATCGAAATAGCCACCAGGCATAATAGATGAATCTAACGAAGCTCATCAATATAGACTATTCATATATATCGAGCAGAAAACCAAGTCCCCAAACTTCAAATACCATAACTCATCATATATTCATAAGACAGCCAATAACGCTCAAAAAAGACAAGTTCATAATCCAAGCGTTAATTCTCGACGTTATAACTTCCCAAGTCCACGAGACCCTCAAAATCACCATCCTCTCCCCGTCCTCTTCCCATATCCGCTCCTCGAGCCCTGTCCGTATCCATACCGCTGCTTGCCCGCTCCATACCCATACCCATACCCACTCCCACTTCCATATTTCCCTCCACTCGCAGCATAGCTATTACTGCTATTCTGCACGAAATCCTCAACAAACCCCTCCACGACGCCCCACAGCCATCCCAGATCCTTGACCGTCTTCTCCACCCCCGCCGTATAAACGTAATACGCCACTCCGATCACAGTCCCCCAAAACACCAACCGGAATACCAGCATGATCCAAAACATGATGACACGACGCGCATAGTCTAGGACTTTGAGGGATATGAGCAGGATGAGCGCGAGAAGAAGCACGGATACGAGATCGGGAGTTGAAGAGGCCAGTAGGGAAGACAGCGGTTGGATGATGTACGGGTCGAGATAGCTGGTGCGGATCGAAGAGAGCTGAGCGGAGGTGAGTGATTGGATGTTCTTCACGGAGGACGTCTGGAGGTGAGGGACGATGTGCTCTGTAATACATTGCGATTGAATCGTTAGTTGGCTGCTTATCTATGATTCGCTTGTCTGCGGAAGGAATGGAATAGGATAGATGGGCTCACCTTGTAGGTAATCCATGATGGAACTGTAGTGTAGTTTGCGATTCAGTATTTAAATCGCGATGAGGGTTTGACTGTGAGTCCAACTGGAATAGGCTCGCAACTATATAGCCTCCTGGGCGGCTGAAGTAGTTCCCCAGTAACTTTTTTTGAGGCTTTTACCCCAGAGACGACGTCGCAAGGCTTCCGCAGCGCGAATCAGGTCTCTCTCGGCGACGACGCGATAGGGTCTAGAGCGAAAAAAACGCACAGAGGACTTGACGTGTTTGACATAAAATGCGAACCCACAAGCTCCCCAGGAATCGAAATAAGATGAAATAGGCGTATTTCTTTCGAGTAGCGCGTGTTGTCCCAACAACAGTTCCGAGTCGGGGAGCTGGCTGTGCCGCGGCGCAGGAAAGCGGCGCCAGATATGTACTTGAGTAATTACCTAGTTTAAACAGCACCTAATGCGCGGGTGATCTGCTTTTAATACCCCGTCTTGGTTGACATCGGATAAAGCGCGAGATCACCTAATGGGAGATCTTCTACCACGTACGGGAGTAGATGGAGCTCGATGTGCAAGTCGAGCTCCGATGCATACGCACGTGGTTATGGTCAGTTGATTCAGTCACCTGATCCCCAGATTCGAAGAATCCTTATACAGTAAACCCTTGCTATAACGGACCTCCCTATAACGAATTTTTCGCTGTAGTGAATTAAAATAAAATGATTATCTGGTTAGCTCATCAGACTTAGTCTCCTTCAATGTGTTCCTTGGTGTAATCCATCAATTACCTAGTTATTCGGTCCTTACCCCGAAATCTTGATCAAGTAATAAACTAATTTTACTAACCTATTATTTTTATTGTTTACTTGATTGCCCACCATTAGCTATTACCCCCAAGTCAGATAAATTGTACATATGCAGAATTAATACTTGGTCTATGTATTGGGTGGGCTGAGTTCAGCCTACCCGAGATTGAGCTTTGGGGTGGTTACATGCATAGGTACCTATACAGCTCCTATGAGTACCAGATCGGCTCTAGAGCCATAAGAACCAGGATTGATACTAGTACTGAACATAGATATAAGGTGGAAGGAATGGGGGTTCCTTAGGGGTGAAGCTGGTAAACTAGTCCTCCAGCTAGTAGAGCAAGAAGGTTAGCAGTGTTGCGCACCCAGCTCGGAGCCGGCTCGAAGAGGCCTTCTGGCCGTCGTGTACTAAAAGGGAGACTTCTAAGGCAAGGTATATGATAGAGTATATTAGAACGGATTGCTGGTCTCCTGAAGGGCAGCAATCGAGGACGTATTTATGCCTGTCTAGAAGATCTAGAATAGTCTTCTAAAGCTTCTAGAGCTCTACATCATGCTAACCCTTTCATCTTGATTTCGAACCGCATCTGGAGCATATAGGACGTAACTCCATGAAATGCAACTCCAAATTTTAAGTAGGCTTAGTTCAGGATCTAGTAGGACTAGGTCATGATTACAGCGGTTGAATGGCCATAGAAGATATGTGAAGCTGGTATGTTGCTGGCATAGCATGCCATATCTGATTTTGATATTTCACATTGTTTACACAGATTGCACATTTGGGAGAGAAGGGGGATATTGCAGGGATGTATGGGGTTATTAGAAAAGCTTCTGGGTTGAAGTTTGAGAATGATGAGTAAATAAATATTAGACGGACACGAGACGTCAAAGCAGCCGCTTCTTACCTACGAAGGCATTGGGCAAGATTCCAGAGCTTCGCAGGAATAGCTCCAAGGTTCTACATATATTGACATATCACAATGACATATTCGGCGAAGCTAGACCCATGGATCCATTTTGAGACTGGGCTTATTTAATCGCCGGGGCCCTCCAATTGATACCTAGTTAACATTAATCATCTACTACAAGACAATGGCTCTTTGTCTAATTTGTCAGGGCCTACTTGGCTATCGATTCTCGGTAGAACAAATGTGTATGGGCGTTATATATACAGAAGATAAAAAGTGGGTCAATTTTAGGCGCAAACGACGAGTAATCTTCATGGAAGCAAGAGAACTCGAGGCGAAAGACTTTGAAAATAAGAATATTGACCACTGGGTTTCTCTGTACCGTCTGAGTAAGTGCTACCGAGCCCTTGTTTGAGTCAGGCACACGAGCAGGTACCTAGTAACACATCACCTAGTGTGGTACGATCCCGCCGAGAAAAAGCTGGTAATATCCGGTATAGGACGCTATGATTCATGGGCCAAATTAAATGCAGCCCCAAAGAATTACAGCAAGGCTGTCATTGGATCTGTTAAAAGAGCGACAAAGGCAGAGAGAGAGCATTTTACTATATCATATGATACGAATGCTTTCCTTCGGTCGTCTAATAATTGGTTTGAGACGAATCTTGATTGGCGACAGCTGCCTTTTCCAATACACATGGGTTGTTGGAAGTTAGCCCTATGGGAACTGGGCCCTTCTATCGAAAACAACAATTTGGAGCTGTTTGCCGCCATTGTTTTGCGAAATTTTGCTTTCACACACTATTGTCGGGAACACCATAATCACAATGACGCAGAAAGAGACTTCGATCCGTATAGAATTACTCGGGTTCAACAAGTCATTGCTCGCAGTTGCGACAGCAGACATACAAAAGGGAGAGAAGCAGCAGATCGGAAGCGACAACCTTTCACACATTCTTATTCCAAGGCAATCTCAAATTTGCCCGTCGACCTTCTGCATCTGATATTGGATCTCCTGGAATACAGGGAGATTAAAAAACCGGAATTTGCCTTGGGGACATTCAGCGTTGCAGACAGTAAGTAATGGTGCCAGTGTGCTTCTCGGAATCTCGTGGAGATGGACGAAGTTGCGCTCCTCCCGGACGTGGATTGGCGATATTTGTGCATGGCGTTGGAGAGAATTCGGGGAGGTGACGATTTTGAGGCTCGTCACCGTGTCCTTGGGATTCTGCGTGATGAAATCAAGCCAATCTTATTGCAAAACTTGAAAGAAAGAGATTTTCCAAGCTTGGAGGAGATTGTGGATCAAGTTCGTAAGGTCGTACCAATGTGGGAAGATGATGAGCTGCATTTCCATTTCTGATTTGCTGGGGACCTTATTTGCAAAGGGCGTACCTATTAACATTTATGGATCGTGATTAAAAAAGAAAAAATTTAGCTCCGCATTTTATGTTGCTGTTCTGGGCCGAGCCTCTTCCATCCTAATTGTTTATCTGTTTAAGGCTTCCCTGCGTACAGCACAGGAGCTCTCAATATTAAATGCGAATGTCGAGTCGTCTTCTATGTCGTGTGATTCACTTAAGGGCCGATTCTTTGACTTCTAAGAGGAAGAAGGCAAATGCCAGGACGCTAAATATCGAAGAATAATCTTGAAGGTGGTTGACGAACGAATGCTGTGCACAGTAAAAAAAGAGAGAAGAGAAGAAAAGCCAATCTAAAACTAGCATCTTCTTCAACAGCTCATTGCAGATGACAACCCCGAAGCATATCATCATGCTTTACCTGCTCGCGTTTGATTCCCAATATTATTTGTGCGAAGATAAGCATGACTGATCCTTCTGGTGCAGCACGTCTATCAAGCTAAAGATATCAGCCACACGACCCCAGGAATCAAAATAAGATAAAAATAGGCGTATCTCTTTCGAGTAGCGCGTGTTGTCCGTTAGGGAGCTGTGCCGCGGCGCAGGAAAGCGGCGCTCGGACAGCGGTCAGATGCCTAAATATGGTTGACATCAGATAAAGTACGAGACCACCTAATGGAAGATCTTCTGAACGGAGCTCTCCGTCTGACTGCCAGAAGCACGAATGAGGGTGTTGAAAGTGGGATGGCAAGTTGAGCTCCGATGCATGTGCATGTGGATGCCGCATCAAGTAAAGATGCAAAGCAGGCAAACGCGTTCCAGCATCAACCAGCTCAGAGCGGTCGTCTCCATCGATATTCCTTGATTTGATAATTAGGATATGAATGACTCATTTACTTAAGTAGTTATGGGAGATATGGTGGAAGAAAGCTCATTCTTATCGCTGTCTATGCAACACCATGCTAGCCGTGAGTAACTATCTCTAATCAAAAGACAAGTTCTAACCAACGCCGGAAATGCTATGCGACAGATCCAAGCATGAAGCTTGCAAAATGCTCAAATCTCTCATATATAGTAGGTATATTCACCCCAGATCTACCAGCCAAATGCCTCTTCAAAGTATTCGACTCCCGAATACCCTTCTTTCAATGCTTGATGAACCGCAAGTCGCGCTTCGTCGGCCATGCCGCCAGGGCCACAGACGAGGACTACCGTCTTACCTGGATATAGACCTGTCGAATCTGACTCCCTGATAATGCTTAAAATAATCGACCTAATATCGGGCCGTCCTGACATAACGTCCAAGTTGGAATCACCTTGTAAGAGCTTGGTGTTCTCGGTGGGCATTGGGAGATTCGTCCCATCCACCGCAGAAGCATCCGTCTTGGGTTGTTCGAGGTCTCTCGTGGCATAGAACCGGGCATCGAAATCTTTGCGTGCAAGTGCCGATCGAAGCTCGCGGCATCCGATCTCGTAAAGGAGAGCGCGCTGTCGGGCAGTCCATACTAGGGTTACATTTCGGGTTCTGGTCGTCTTAGTTCCTGCTAGGACGTTTGTCTCTGCGTTTAGAAGGGTTGCAGAGGACGATGATGATATTGGTGCAGATTCAGGGTTCACGTCAGGGGAGTGCGATCCAGTGCGGAGAATATGCTCTTCAATGTAGGGTATAACACCCGCAACGCCGCTTCCACCAGCTATGAAAATCACGTTCTCGTAGTGATGAATTGGCGATGTGTGGCCGTACGGTCCTTCGATAAGGAACGTAGATTCAAATCGACACCCAGGAGAGCGGAGGCACTCGTTTCGAAGACGCTTAGTCCAACCATCGAACGGCCGGATCCAGAAGACGAGTTTTGGACGAGCAGGAAGAAAGCTTTCTCCAGAGCCTAAAGTCAATAAAGACTCCTCAGTATCACTGCACGGGTTGTCATTAGCATCAGATGTCTCCAGCTGCGGTGGTTCTTCTAAGTCCCTGAGCGGAACCGGTGGTGGTGAGTTGCTTTCGGTTACCGACATTTCATTGTTCTCAGTTGTCCAAGCCCCGAGTGTGAATGGATGGCTCTCATAGCCCCTCCACTTTAAAGGTTGGTAGATGTAGTAATGTTCGCCTGGCTTGGGTTGCAGCTTGGTGTTTCCGGCAGCGACCTCGAGCCTGACCATATCCGAGGCCTTGTTGTAGGATACCCTGCCTCTCGTGCGTATTATGAAATTACGCGCAAGTCGAACATGGATATTGCAGTAGGCCAAACGCACGATGCGAGCAAGCCGATCGAGTAACCAGACGATGACAACCGGCCATAGGTATATATCATATTCTCCGCTGAATATAGCAGTGTGGCTTTAGAAAAAAGTCAGCTGTACTATGCCATACTGTATCAAGAAACAACGGAGAGCTTACACGAATAACGCCCCTATGCAGACAAAGGAGAAGGATATGTGAATGATCAGGAACAATTCGTAGTAATGTTTACGAAGATAGATCGAGGAGAAGAGCAGCAAAAGGCTCATGGCTACGGTGGCCTATCTAATTGTCAGGAAGGTGCTTCAGTCAGATTAGTAGAATCAATGACACATACCACAATTCCCATGTACCACCATGGCATAGGAAGGTACATAGAATATGTATTCTCTGTCATCAAGTTAATGTATGGTTCATGATCCTGCGTTTGTCACAGCACTAAATTCGACTTACTCTTCACCGTCATGATAGTGTACCCGACAGAGTGCACAATGGCATGGATCGTCGCGACACGCGCAATGGTGCGATGGAACAGGTTGAACGTCGAAAATTTCCAACCAGTTGCCCAAAGGAACGGATTGTTGCGCCCACCAAAAAACCACAGCAGGCAGAGGTTGGCATACGACAAGATACCCGTCCTATCAGACACATACCGCCACACCTGATCCCATGGATCTTGCCAACTACCGTATGTAAGCTAAGCGCACTATCAAAGTGTACTGGAAACTCACTAGAGATTTCCCTCAAAGATATCATAACTTAAAACCACAAAAAGAAAACTCAGCGTATAATATACGACAATCGGCACGGCTTCCATACGAGTAGGAATCGTACAATAATAGAAAAGACGTTGGTGGTAGGAACCAAACGCTGGAGGGATGACAAAGTGCTTCCTCAGAAAATGATGGGCGGCCCCCAAGAGACGACTGCAGCCATTGCGCACGGCATGTAGTGACTCGGAGCTGTTCTCGACATCTTGCTTCAAACGCTTCGTTCGGGAGCAAAACAAATGGTATAACACATTGTTCAGTATACCAAGGAACAGCACCAGGCCCCAGAACCAATATGTTGCGGCACTGGATTAAATCAGTAAGGAATTAAAAATACCAGACCAGGAGTCACAGTCTATACATACCCATATACACGGTGCATGCGAGAAACAAGAGACCAAGCATACTAGAAACAGTTAGCTCGTGGTATTTCCACGTGGAGATCCAAACACTAACATTTGTCCTAAAAGCAGCCTCAAAGTATGCCCTTGAGATCAGAACCGGACTATCCAGCTCCATCGCTTTCGAGACCTCTCGATATTCGACCACTCTCAGCCCTCGAATATATTCATCCGTAAGTTCAGGTTCGATTTCCGAATACGGCGTACGGGCAAGATCTCCTTTGCAAGGCTCATTGATATGGGCGAGTCCCGCTTCGATTTCAGATGGTGAACAGTACACCTTCACCGCAGCGTAGATGGACCATGTCCGCAAGGGATTCTTGCATGAGTTGACAAGCCACGGTTGGGAATGCGAACCGTTGAAGGATAGGCGAGTGTAAGCTTCAAATATCGATTCCACGCATCTTTCCTGATCTGTGACATCGTCTGCGGAAACCAGAATGCCACATGTGAAGGCAAGGAGGATCAGGAACCTGGATAACATCTCCCCACCAGGAATCGTAGGAAGTCCGAGGCTATTTCGATATAGACTGCGTTGCGTTCACTAGCCCAGAATTGACAGAAGATCAGTTATTGTCAGAGAAAACTATCGGGTTAGTCGATATCATCGCCATGCCACACACGTCTATTAAAAGTCGTGAAGCTGGGTACTCGACAAGACACACGCAGACCGGAGAGGTACTGCGCTGCTGACGGTAAGCAAGATAATCAGACAGTAGAGGCCGGATTCCGGGGATCGCATATCAAGGATTCACCGTCGTGATTGAGAAGTGGGAGCCGGACGGACGGCTTCTGGTGGCATGTTTTCTCAGCCCATAGGCAACCGAGAGACGGTCATGTTAACACCGCGTGCCAACACTAGTAGCAACTCGGTGGCCCACCTGCTCATTGCTCTTCAACGGCGATTCGCGTGTTGAGTTGGACTCTTAGCATTTCTCGGACTTATTGGAGGGGCTGACGGGGCGATGCGGAGCCTCCAAGCACGCTAGCGGCATCAGATAACCCTATCTCTGGATCAGCAGGATCTGATAACAGCCCAGTCATGGGAGACACCAGGATCTGACTCGCAGTTCCACATACGAAGATGTTTACAATGCAATCGTCTTGTGTGAGTTCAACCAATTATGTATTGAATGCTTATAGTCACGGTTTATATAATATGTATGTACATCCAACCCCAATCCATGTCCGCCACTGGGAAAGTTCCAGCGGCCAATGTTAAGGAAAAAGCAAACCATGTATCATCCAACAGTATCTGTACAGTCGTGTAAAATACACATTATCCAAATTTATATCGATAAACTGGAATTAGGGGAGAAATAATGCAACCCAAGTGTGCAGTCCAAGAGTATGGGTCGAATGAAAACAGCCGGAAATCACGCGGCTTTTTCGCACCCTCAAGAAAACTCCAAACACCCAGCGTTAAGTGGTATATCCGGTGGCGACAAAAGCGCTAAAGCACGAGAAGACGCTGACCCTCCCGGTAAGTTGGGTATTGAGAAAATAATACAAAAATCTGCCAGAGTTATGGTGTCATAGGCCACGAAGAAAACAGAATTAGCCCCTCAGAGCCTGGAACTTCTCGCGTTCGGCCATGATCTCTGCCTGGAGGCGACGAGTCTCGCGGAGAGCATTGTCCCTATAAGAAAGCAAGTCAGTCGCCATCGACTTTCACTCAACCTGAAGCCTGCGAGAGAGAAACTTACCTGTCCGACTGCAGTTCCGCGACCTCGATCTGAGCCTTGTTCATGCGACCCACCACTTCCTCCATTTCCATATCAGCATCACGCAGGGCCTTCTCTAGCTCCTTCACTCTCGCCTCCAGTGTCTCTGTCTTCACAGCTTGGCTCAGGGGCATGCCTTCACCAGCGGTGGTCCGATCCAGACGCGGAGAGCGACCATCAAAGAATGGCGAGGACGGAGGTCTTGGTGAGAGCGTAACTGGGCTACGGATCCCGTTCTTCGCACGAAGAAGCTGAGCGTTGTGGTTGTCCTTCAGCGATTTGATTTCCTCCTCGTGCTTCGCGACTTCTTCCTCGGATTGCTGTTGAGCTTGAAGCACGGTGTCCTCCAGGCTCTTCAATCTTTGCTGCATGTCGTTGATGCGAGCCGCGGAGAGCTTCTGCTCTTTTTCACCTCGGCTGATGGCCTCAGCAAGCCGATTTCGCAAGCCGTTATTAGTCTCCAGTTGCTGTCGGACTTGGCTAGCAAGTGCCTCGGTTCTTTCCACAGAAGCAGAGAGCTGTTCAGCAAGCTTCTGCTCTTCCTCAAGCGAGGCAGGGCCGTTAGCTTCAGCGTACTCTCTGTCTGCCTGGAGTTGCTGGTAAGCGGCTTCCAATGAAGCAGATGTTGCCTGCACATCGGCAAGCTCTTCGCGAGAGGATGCCAGATACTCGGGGACAGCAATATCATGCTCCTGTAGCAGCATTCTGAGAGTATGCGTCTCCTGCTCGGCCCGGTCAAGGTCCATCTTCAATCCACCTAGGCCCTTCTCACACTGCCACTTTTGGTCCAAAGCCTCATCTGCTCGTTGCCTCAAGAGGTTGATTTCCTCCCGAAGGGTCCGAACCTCTCTTTCATAGCCTAGCCTGCGCGGTGTTCCACATTCTTGGGCACGCTCTAGCTCAATTTCCAGTATTCTGATGCGCTTTTCGCTTTCCCTTGCCTGGTAAGCTTGGCGCTCCAAGAGATTCTTCAGGGCCTGATGAAGGGCATCTCGCTGAGCCTCCACATCCTTCACCCTGTCGGCCAAAGACTCGCGACTCTCCCTGTCCTTTCCAGACACAGAGTTCGACCTGGAAAGAGAACCGGTGGGCTTCGCTGGTCGTCTGGCTAGGGAGCTCGATCTTGTCAGGCCAATCAGAGAGCCTCTCCGAAGGTCACCGTCTTCCTCAGCTATGGAACTGAATCTACTTTGTGCCAGTGTCGCATTTTCGGCTCTCAACGCTTCCAGCTCTTGACGTAGACGAGAAACATCCTCGCCAGGCTCTCCACCTCCCGAGCCCCGAAGACGCGCTTGCAGTTGAGGAATAACCTCATCTCTGAGGGTGTCTCGTTCATTTCGATGTTGCTCGAGTTCAACCCTCATTGCAGTAAGGAGATCTTCGAAGTTATCCTTCAACTGCCGTTCCTCAGCAAGTTTTCGACGGGTATCCTCCAGGGCTAGCTCGAGCTCTTTGGTTCTGGATGCAAGATTCGATGCGTCCACTCTTTCGCGGCGGAACTATCGGCATATTAGATCAATCTATACGGTTAAACCAGGGTAAAAGTGACCTACCTGTTGTACTTGGCTTTCCAGAAGTTGAACGTGCGATTCGAATGCAGCTCGACGGGATCTTTCTTCCTGCCATTTCTGCGATAGCTCCACTTTCAGTTGAGCCCTCTCTTGCTCTGCTGTTCGCCTGATCCTCTCGATATCCTCAGGTCTTCCCCCGCTATCTGGGCCGTATTTCACAGATCCAGCACCAGAGTCAGAGAAATAGTCGCTTGTGCGCCGGTTTGAGTCCATGCCAATCTCCGACTGTAACCGGTCGACCAGATCCTCGAGGTCCATTTCGCGCCGGATCGACCCAGCGAGTTCTGTGCTGATTTCTCGCAGTTCAGCTTCGAGCTGGTTAACTTTGAGGTTCATATCCGGGTCCCCTGACATCGCAGACCCAATGGAACCCATCCTGGTGGGTGTTTGGAGTCCATTGGCCTTGGTCACGTCTATAGCCGTAGGAACCGCCTTGACTCCATTTGGGTGGGAGGTCACCATCTGTGATGCAGAGTCATCGGTGCCAGCTGATTCGTCTCCCGGAGACGCAGCCGTCTTCCAACCAAAGAAGGACGTGATTTTGTTTCCGGGCGTTTTCGGTTGTTTCGTATCTGAAGAGCTGCCCGACATACTGCGCGCTGAAGAGTCTACACGAAGGGGAGGCGGTTTGTTCGCGAGAGGATGTAATGCCATAGTATCCGCCCGCTTATGATTCTGAGGCGGTGACTTCAGAACGGGTATGAAAGGTTCGCTCGAGAGACGTGAGTGAATTGGCGTTCCATTCGCTAAGTTGTACCCTTCTTCGTCTTCAACCACGAGCGAGGTGTCTATAGGGTATGGGATGAAATCCGATTTGTTGCTGTTGCGAGGAAACCTGCGAAGTAGATAGTTGATATGTTAACCTCCAAGTACATTCCCGCTATTCACGGATGGTCATCAGGAACGAGGTCACGTACCTATCAAGATCCCTGGGTAAATACGGCACCGAATCATCCAGTAGGATCCCCAGGTCGTCGAAAACAGGGGGCGCTGCTCTACCAGAAGAACTTTGCTCCCTTGACAGACGATCTGGATACGGAGATGATGGCGCACGATCAGTCGGTCCCTGGAGGACTACTGGTGACGCATTCCCAGGCAATGGCTTCCTGCGTACTGGAGGAGAGGATGTCGGCGGAGGAGTGGTCTGGGCCCCGAGGGGTTCTGGTATGTGGGAATCAGTCGATAAGTCCTCCTGACGGCGGAGAGAGGAGAGGCCATCAGGAGCCGCGCTTGGCGGAGAGATACCACCCTCCATTGTAGCCAGGGTATCTCAGGCAAGTGTGGTAACAGCTAATAGTTCTCGATCGTCACCATCATGATTGCCAGCAGGGGAAAGTCGCACGCGCCATGAACAAGCGATGTAGACGAAAAAAGGAGAAGGAGAAGATTGGCGACACGGGCCAGACACCATCCCAGCCAGACCATTATGGTTCGTTGGAGTAAGCGTGGTGGGACCGGGGCGGCATAGAAAAGGCCTGGAGAACCAACCGGCCCGGCTGAAGAGGCTCTGATCGACAACGTCTCTACCACCGAAACAGCAGGATGGCCCGTCGAGAGAGCCGATAACAGTCGTTGGAAGGCCCAAGCAACTCGAGGCAACGAGGCCTCTCCACGCCAGATGCCCTGAAAACACTAGTCCTCTGCAAGGACACCAGCTTTCGTGTATGGTGGTGTAGACTAATAGTGAACGTAGCAAGTAGCAAATCCGGGTTCAAACAGGGCGATCTCGACTCTGGTCTAAGCGCCATCTTGATTGGCCGGGTTCGAGATATATTGAATATCTATTTTCAGCGCTGGGGATGCGAGTCGAGTCTGTAAAGTTCACTGTCTGGATACATTTTGGTGGTCGTGGCGTCCGCTGCACGAGGTAGGCCTGAATGGTTCGCGTTCAATGGTGCAGAATCGAGCTGGAGGTTATCGCCATGTCCATCCACGAGAGCAACCCAGGCGCTACGCTATCAGCTTAGCTTCAGGGGTAGAGCCAGCGAGATTGCAGAGCGCGTAGAGACCATTTCAGGAGCAGCAAGGTACGCCCGTTTACCGTTCTATGGTTTGTCTCCCTAGCGCCGCCTGCCAATTTGACTTCCCGCCCGCCGCCGATTCTGAGATAGTGAGATACATATGGTACGAGTACATGCGTAATCGCCCCGTGCTTGTGTTCGTTTAGCTCGGGCAAGGAGGTTCCACCCTGCTGCTCGTATTGTAGAGCAGTTCCTGGACTGATGCTGCTGGTGATTATTATTGCTGCGTGAGGCCATTCTTGGGGTCGATTGAAACCAGGGTCTAAATGGTGACATGCATGATGCACTAAAGACAGCTAAGTAGTAGCCAAAGTATAATAGGCATCGAAGGACACCCTGATCATTCGACAGATCAACCAAGATCAATGGTGCAGAGTAATAATAGTGATATTCGTGACGGCCTCAAGGTCGACAGGATATGCCCAATTAGGACAGTAACAAGATGCAAACTATGGCCTCGTGCCGCTGTCGCTCTGTCTAAGACTCTAGCTGCATCCCCGCGGACCACAAATATCTGTGCACAATTTGATCTCAGATGTCAGCCGTTTCAGATGGTCAAAGCAGAATCAGACCGAGTCCATCCGACTCAACTGCCGTTTAGGACTGTCGGGAACTCGGGGTGCAAATGATGCCCAAGCGCCAATTCCTCCCTGCAGAAAGGATTATTAGAGCTTCCCTTGGGGTCCTTCATGTTGTCATGGGATGCCTGTCTTGAATCTGGAGAGCCTAAGGCGCCGAAGAAAGTGGATGATCGACAAAACGGTGAGCGGAGATTAAGAGAACCATGGTGGATTGGCATGCTTAGGCTACGTGGTTCGTGCGCACTCATTCAGACCATGTGGAGAATCTGGAGATCTAACACGGCAAATTCATGTCTATGTCCTCTCCGTACCGAGCATGCTGTAACTGGCTGGCCGACGCGCTGAAGATGTCAAGGGGCTCAATATGTGGAAGCCACAGTGGAAATGAAAAAGAGCACTTGCACTGCGAACCATAATCAGCCTCAAAGTAACTCCTGCGGTGGCTTGATTGTACTTGCACTTTCAAGAGAGGTAAGCTGACCATGCGCCAATCAAGGTATGTATATATGTACGGTACATGTTACTTTTTTAAGGACGCACCTCGATTGATAAGCTTGCAGAAGCAAGGGGCTCTCTTAGACAGATCTCTATGTTAGTTAAAGGTGGGCAGCTGCCATCCTTGACTGACTAAGCTTTTCTTGGTGGTGGACGCATGGTGGACGCATGCTTATTGTCCAGGTGACTTCGCTTGAGAAGCAGAAGCCTCATATCTGACTGTATCAATTTTCACAAATTTTCTACATTTCTTTTATCGTAGAACTGCTTCCTCTTCTCACGCATGGTGCCTTTCTCTTTCACATGTATGAACATACGTGCAAGCGTCTTTTCTGTCGGGTTATTATACCTATGCCCCCCTTCTTTCTGCCACAATTCACAATTACATGGTACCATATGAGCCTTAATCACTACTTCTTTATCCCGTTATCCAATACTCATGAGATCTCAAGACTTTTACTATGCTATAATGTCTATTGGATCTCAGTTTCCAGGGTTATGCCTCAGTCCTCCAGTGGTCATATATATATGCTCATTCAAGAACTCGGAATCTTATAGAGTCTTCTTTTTTTTTTTTTTTTTTTT